>ML413544.1:0-47451 GCA_005239525.1 Nicotiana knightiana
AGAATAGAATCTTACGTCTCAACACATTTGAACAATCAATTCACATATTTTCAAACAAGATACTCATACCGTATACTCGGACCCAACAAGAGGATTCTACAAAGGTTAAAGTTAATCATACATACCTGGGGTCGAAATCCCTTTTTAACTTTTACTCACAAATCACCGAACCAACTAGTACCGTCAATCTAGTTCACAATTAAAAATATTCAACTCAGAATTGGAAATCATGCATACAATTTGAACTCTTTTAAGCATTTTATCGAATGCTATGTGACCCCATTAGATCACCACCCCTTCTTTGTGAACTTTACCCCAACCCTCTCCCCTTACTAGATTATGGACATAAATGAGCATGCATGCAAGGTATCAACTTATATTTTCAAGAATCAATTCATGGGAGTCCCTTTTTTGTTTAAAACCTGAAAAACAATGGAAAAAAGGTTGGGTATTCTTACCTGTTAGAATGAAGAAGAAGATGATTACTCGAAATTTCCAGGCCTGAGTGACTTTGAAAATCCAATTGATAAAGATGAAGCTTTCTCTCTCAAGAACCCTCTCTCCTCTCTCTCTAATTTTGTTCAGAAAATGGTTAAAAATGAAGGGAAGGGGTGTTTTAATGAACTGGGATCGGGTTTTAAAAATTAGAAAAATAGGGCCCGACACAAGAATGCGGTCAGGAATGCGATCGCATTCCTGACATGCGGTCCGCAGAATCGACCGCATAATGGCCCTTGAGATGGGCCGAAATTCAAAACACACCGCCCAGGTATGTGACCATTGTGCGCTCTGCATACACGTTATGCGATCGCATAATGCGTCACATATATTCCCTCCCAAAATCAAAGGCAACAATGCGATAGATATGCGGTCCGCAGAACTGAAATGCGATCGCACATTGGACCACATAGTTGACCTCAAATGGGGCAGTGATCTGCCCGTGTATGCGGACTGCATAATGGTCGCATACACGTTATGCGATCGCATAGTGCGTCGCATAACACCTACTTTCTGAAAATTTTTATTCTTTAAGTCTCGGGGTACTTTTTACTCAATTTAAGTCCATTTTAAAAATTTCCACAATAAAAACAACTCGGGGACTCATTCGGGCATTAATTTAAACAAGAAAATTGTACGGGTATTTATATTATCTCTGCGAACCAGTCCTATTAACTTATTCTATTTAGGAGCTTAAACGATTTTCCCTGTCAAAATCAGTATTTTGTGAGATTTATACTTGAATTACTTCTGTTAAGGATTTGAATGATTTCTTTCTTGTTAAAACCAGAACCCTTTGGGATTCTTACTTGGCTTATTTCTATCTAAGGATTAAAATAATTCTTTCCTTTAAAATTAGTACTCTTTGAAGATTTTTACTGATTGTTTCCTGTTAATTGCCCTCTTAAAATTCGTGTGCTGGGGTTTTATCGGTTTCCTTATTTGGACCTATTTTACTCGCCTTAATTACTGGGCAGTAGTTTGGGGATTTTTATTGACTCCCTATATGGTACGATTTTGATTCACTGCCTTAATTGAACCCTGCTATGACCGTTAATTGACTATTCCACAATTAAAGGGATCTTTTCCGGACTCCCTCTATGAATTGATTATGTGATTTGGTTGATTGATCCTTAATTGATTGAACTTTGATTCTCTTTACCTTACTTGTTCCACTCCCTAAGTGCTATATATGTACACTCTTGTATTACCTCTAGGGAAGGAACAATTAGTTCATAATATACACACACTCTCAAATTCTCTCTTCTTTCTCTGCTACCTGTGCTAACTGTTGGTCTAGCCGGCTGAAAGCCAAGGCTAGACAGTGGAATTCTACTTGCTTTACATTCTGCACTTTGCTTCCTTAACTGATATGTCTCTAGTTCAATTCTGAAACTCAACTTTATGTGTTCCTTTATGTAAATCCATGCCTATTCCTCCACTAGTTAATTGGATATGTATTTAATTGTATTCCTGTTTTTCCAGCTTTACCCAGTATGTTTAAGTTTTACCCTCTCCGGTTCAAGTGTTTAATCGAGCATGCCTAGATCTCATTTGTCTTGTTTGCATGTTTGTTCAGTTCCTGTTTACTCCCCTCAACTAGTATGCTCATGTTAGTGTCTTAGACTCCCAATGTGTTTGATTGATCCTAATTGATATGACTAATGCACCCCTGTATGACTATTCCCACGCTCTGTCTCTATGTTTTAATTGCCTTTCACCATGACTGACTTGTTAAGTCTCTGAATCTGTAGACTCCTAGATGTTCTGTACAGTTGTTGTTCCATATGCTCCTCTTATACCCTGTTCATGTGTTTCTGATGTGAAGCTCTCTCTATGTTCCCAACCCCTTGACCTCTATTTGTAAAACTGATTGCTGAATGGTTATGAGTCTGAGCACTCTGAGTTTCTGTGGTTGTATGTTGAATCTTTGTTCTTTTCAGACTTGATTTCAAAACTGTTTTTCACTCCTGGCATTTTCCTAAAATTGTTTCTATTCCTGAAAACCTTTTCACTCCTAAAAGTGTTATCTCTACACTGTCTTTAACAAGTTCTTTCAAAAATATGTCAAGCACTCTCACTTCTACTCTTAGATTCGTAAGTTCTTCCCCTCCAGTGTGTATATTGTCTAGGAATCCATGAGATTCCTCCGAACTCTGGCACACTAGAGCTGGCCTTTTCCACACTGCACATAATCACTTCCTACTCAAATGATCTCGGTGTGAGCATTGCCCGGGTTCCCTGAGGTCCTTAGGGAACTTTGACACACCAGGACACCCTATTGGCTATGAGACTTTGACATCCTGGACTGTTTCGAAGGCCTGGCATTTTCAGGTTCACTTTGGGCCTATCTCAGGCTCCCTATAGTATAACTTATATTTATTCATGTAATTCATTCAACTCTGGTCTGTAATAATCTTCTTTGTAAACAGATATTAGGGAAATTAGTTAAAGGGTAGGGATTCTTATATGATCTTTGTGGGGAAATTGGGTAGAAATCATGCTTTAGGTTTATACTATGCTTATATGCGGTAGAAATCATGCCTTTAGACCTATATTATGTTACTTGCATTAGAGATCATGTTGTAGGACTGTTGTGTTATTTGCATTAGAAACCCTGCCTTAGGATAATTATGTTTATTGGTTTTGCATATTAGAAAACATGTTATAGCTCAATACTTCATTATCACGAAATTTTGCTTCTGCATAAGTCACAATCACCTAGAAATCCTTTCGTTAGGCTACTACTGTAACCCTGCCTAATGAAAATGGCCATTCTCTATGTGCATTAGAAATCTTGTTTTAGGATTGCATTTGCATTTGCTTTAAATCATGTCGCCTAAATAAATAACTGTCTTGTTTATAAAGATGCTTAATAGAACATCCCCAACGCCTAGACACTATGTTATAGGATAAAATATGCATGAAATCAACTTTTGTATTTCAGCACCTAGACAAGCATGTTTATATGATGTATTAAAACTCAAACTGTTTATTTTCCTTTAGTCAATTTCCAGAATTCTGTTTGCCTTTTAGACGACATGTTATAGGGTATCCCTGAACCACGCCTAGGCAAGCTTATAGGTAATTAAGGCCTTACAAAGGGTTGTAAAACTATGTTTTGCTTATTTGTGACTGCCCAGATTCAACAGGTTCTAAAATCAGTAGGCAAACTGATTAGGTTTATGCCACTTCGCCTTAAAACAATACTGCATATTCTCTGCTTGTTATGTTTCCCTAGATATCATGTTCTAGGACTTTATGAAATTCTCTGAAATCTGTGTTTGAGACGTGCTAATTATCTTTTTATGTGTGGAGGTAAACATGAGCCTCTTAATTGTTTCATATTTGACAGTCTTGTTTGTTCTTTATTGTCGCTTATATTTTTCCCTTCTTAAAACCTTAGGAGAGTCTAGAACTGCCCTAAATTTAGAGGTCCTAAACACCTCCAGGGCCACGAGGAAGGGACGGGTAAAGCATGCTTAAAGTTCGTTAATTAAAACCTCTTATATAACCTCTAAGGGGAGGGTATTTGGGTAGTAAAAGTATATGATGACTTGTACGCTAATGCCACGTGTAACCCCTCTAGTTGAGGAAGGATTATCGGGCGTTGTACAGATGTGATCCTATAGGCTAATAACTTAGGACTCCCCTATCTTATTTACATATGTGTGTTTAGATTGTTTATCTGCTAAATGACTAATTTTACTTAGTAAGTTTGGTCGGGACCCACCATTGTGGACCTCGAGGGTGCCTAAAACCTTTTCCTCAAGGTAATTTCAAGCCCCTACCCAATATCTGGTGACATAGACTGGCTTCATGAATTACTTGCATTAGGTGCCCTAACGCACCATAAATCCGTTAGGTGGCGACTCTTCACTTTCCATAGCCCTCTCCCAAAAGGAAGGGAGTTGTCCCAAATGAATCTCGAAACCCGACTCCGCAAGGGATAAAAGGAGGCGCGACAATATCCCCTTCAATCACATGAACTTCATTTCCTGAATGGTCCCGGTAATGCTCAACGGTAGGGTTGTCTTCCCTTTAGTAGTTTCACATGCCATGTTGAATCCGTTTAAAACCCAGACTATATGCACTATTTGGTCTTGTAGATCCAGCTGCTCTACGACCCTCGATCTAATGATATTGGCCGAGCTACCTGGATCAATTAACACACGCTTAATTTAAGATTTATTTATGTGTACAGATATTACCAGTGCATCATTATGCGGTTGCACGATGCCTTCAACATCCTCATCGTTGAAAGAGATGGTCCCCTCCGGTATATAATCTCGGGTTCGTTTTTCCTTTGTGATGGACACCTTAGTGCGCTTTAGAATTGGTCCCTAGGGACGTCGACTTCACCAATGATCATGTTAATAACGTGATGTGGTTCCTCTTGTTCGGTCTGTTTGTTGGAGTCCCTATTCCTGAAGTGCTTTTTGGCTCGATCACTCAGAAATTCCCGGAGGTGCCCGTTATTGAATAACCGGGCCACTTCTTCTCTTAGTTGTTGGCATTTTTCGGGCTTGTGGCCGTGAGTGCCATGATACTTAAACATCGGGTTGGGGTCCCTCTAGGCAAGATCAGATTGCAATGGCCGAGGCCACTTGGTATCTTTGATGCGCCCGATGGTAGATACGACGCCGGAAACATCGATACTGAAGTTGTATTCTAATAATCTCGGTACCTCCCTGGCTCCGAGTGACATGTCGAAACCATTTTTACTTATGACTCCCCGGCTATTATGACCTTGATCACTCTTTTTTTCATTCCTCGCAGGGTTACACCTGGACCCGCTACCCTTTCGATCTCCGTTATACGGTTGAAATCGATCTATGTTTGGTCTCGGTTCATGATCGACGACATTTTTAGACCTGTCATTAGTTCTGGTGGGATAAACGGACCCAGAAGGGACCCCGAGCTTATCATCCTCGACTCTGATTTTTTATTGGTACCTGTTATGAATGTCATCCCAAGTTACCGTCGGGTACTCTATCAAATTCTGTTTCAGTTGTTATGAAGCCAAGGAGCTTTGGGGGTTGAGCCCTTGAGTGAACGCCTGAACGAACCAATTGTCTGCAACTAGAGGCACGTCCGTTCGTTCCATTTGAAACCTCGACACGAATTACAAGAGCATTTCGTTATCTCTTTGTTTCACTTTGAAAAGGTCCAATTTTCTGGTCTCGACCTCGATGGTTCCGGCGTGAGCTTTTATGAAGGCATCTTCAAGTGTAGCAAATGAATCAATAGAATTAGGGGGTAACTTATGATACCATATCATCGCTCCTTTCGACAAGGTCTCTCCAAACTTTTTCAGCAAAACCGACTCGATTTCGTCATCTTCTAAGTCGTTTCCCTTGATGGCACATGTGTAGGAGGTCATGCGTTCATTTGGATCTGTGATTCCGTTATACTTTGGAATTTCGGGCATACGAAACTTCTTCGGGGTTGGTTTCGTTTTCGCGCTCAGAGGGAATGACTCTTAGACAATTTTTTTGGAATCCAGGCCTTTCAATATCGGTGTTGCTCCTAAAATTTGATCAACTTTGGAGTTATAGGTTTTCCCTTTTTTGTCGTTGGTTTCAATCTTCTTTTTCCCCGATTCCACCCGCTTTGTCAGTTCCTCGAGCATCTTTATTACCTAGGGGTGGTCCCGGGTTCAATTTCATCCGGCCTCTCCGTGGTTTATTCACTTCTTCAGGTGTTTTCCCGGGATAGTTCAGGCTCAATTCTGCTGGGGGCGCGGTTTTGGTTCTGCAACTGGGCTATCGCCCCAGTTGAGCTTGTAACATTTCGAATCACCTGCAGAATGATCTCATCGCCTTCACCGTCGTGCGTACCCCAGGCTATTGATCGGGCTCTTTCGCAAAGGCTGTACTCGGGGTCGGTCATCAGGTCTACATAGATGGCAACATTTGAGTTGGCATCGATTGGATCCGCAACCGGGACTCCGTCGGGGTCGATAGGGGGCACCTCGTTTCTGGGCACTATATTGTTGTATTCGTCATGGTGGCCAGACTCAGTATCAACGTTCAAGTGAGCAGATTGAGAGTTTGACATTCTTAAGTTGCCCTAAAATTAAATTCTCAAAGAAAAAGCATAAAACAAAGTGCATTACGGAAATTTGTATTAAATTATCACTATTATCCTTAATCCCACGGTGGGCGCCAAACTGTTTACCCTTGACGGATAACAATTGAATTTATATACGATTTTACAAATATGTGGATTAATTCAATACAATTGATTGATGACGTTAGATAAGCAAATAAAAGATAAAATAAATATCCAAGCCAATAATGATAGTGAGTCCGAGCTCGGTAAAGGCCTAACAAGGAGCCTGCCTTCGGTTCCGAGCTAGCACTTATGAAGAACTTATAAACGGAACAAGAACTTTGAATAACTTTTAGAAATAGAAAGAAGAGAAGTATATTGCCTTGGTATGCATGTTACAGATGAATAATTAACTTGCCCTTTATATAGTGAGGAGGTTTTACCGTAGGTACAGTTCTAAGAAAGGTAAAAATCTTTTTTCTGCCAATACGGAAAAATTCATGCCGTGATATCCGGTTGGGTATAAATATTACGACCCTTCGTTAGCAGTGTGTGGTGATTTGGTAATGCTCTCCGAAGTCTTGGGACTCGAACCGGACCCAGAGGATGTGGTCCCGATGGCTCCGAGGGCAGGTGTTTTGCTCGAGCCCTGATACGAGAGGCTCCTGGATCTGATTCCAATTCCTTACAGTCACGTCTGTACTCCATTTGTCTCACCGGAAAATCGGGGTGCTCAATGGCCTCGATTTTACCCGTATACATGAGCTTCTACATCCGCCCTGCCTCTAGAAGCAATTAGTCGAACTATTAGGAGTGCATGCATCAAAAGTAGCCTTGTAGGGAAGGAGCGTTAGTGTAATCCTCACATGCAAGTTAGCAGGAAATAAAGGGTAGGGACTGCAATTGAATTCAATACAAAGAGTTGCAGTATCTTAAATTACGTTGTGTTTGTACGAGTATGACCACCGTGACTCACAACTCAATTGACGATACTGATTAAAATGATCTTTAATGGAAAATTATATACATTCCTTGAGGTTTCCGCTTCTACACATATTTCATCTATAGTGTCCGTTCAGTCCATTCCACATTACTACTTCTCATTTCCCTTCGTTATCTAGAACTTCCTCTTTCTCGGTAAAGAACACAGTTTGTTTTTTAATGAAAGAGTAGTAGTCAGTTGGTCATGCTATTGGTTTTGATTCAATATAATTCCCTAACTCCTCTATTGATCATGGTGAACAAGCTGAATCATATTAAATAATAAACCTGAACTATTTGAGAGGTGACAATCAGGTCCAACATGTATCTTATAGTAGTATACCCGCCGGCACATGATGTATAGTTGTAAGTAATTACAATATTACGTGTGGGCACTGTGTAGATTTCTGAGCATGAAGCTGTATGGGCATAGTTGTCACGATTTATAACCCTGCGTCCTGTTACGAAAGAACAATGACGAGATTGCTTGTTCTTCTACGGTATTAGTGTGTTGTTTTCGATGACACTTTTTTTATCTTCCTATTTGTCTTTAGAAGAAAATTTGTAGTCTTGTTTAATGATCTGTCGTACGCACAGTGAAGACCTTGCAGTTTGCTTTTATTAACAGTTGAATCCAATAATGCCAAATTAAAGTGCCACTATCATCCAACAGTGTCACTTATTGTATAGGTCAAAATTTACCGCCGAGCATTTAGGGCGAGGCAGTATAGAAGGGAAGAGTCAATCGAGGTCGACAAGGAAACGGCGAAGCTCGTAGTCGGGATGTCAATAATGACTGAAGTCGAGCACTGTGTAAAGGGTTGTAACGACTAGTTTTTAGAATAGTATAATAAAGGGATTATTCTAAAGAATATTCTGGGTACATGTACTAATAGGATTTTTTACGGCTATGTCCCATATAAATAGGAAAAAAGATAAGGAAATGGGGCATGGGATATTCACTGGAGAAGGACAGACTTCTAATAAAGATTCTCTCTCTTGTAAAAGATACGAAGATTACCTTTTCATCAAGATTCTTGTTTATATTATTCCACACTATTTCATCAAATCCGAAAATAGTTCAAACATTCTAGGACTTGTATGTCATTCATCATTGTTAGGAAGAACAATCATCTAGTTCAGGCATTATTGGGTGAACCAATCCTCCTATCTACTTAAATGTCATTTATTGTTATTTATTGTTAGCTACTCCTCCATTATTGCTCATACATTTTGGAATATTTAATGTATGTTATTATCAGTTTCCTACTAGATCTGTTCCACATTATTCACATGTTCAGAATTAGCATTTAGTGACATTATCATTAACTAGGTTTAACTCATCATTACTTAAATACAATAGTTTTACCGAAAGTTATACTTTTTGGTCAAACAATTTGGCGCCGTCTGTGGGGATTTACTAGTTAAATTTTTAGTTTCCTCTAGATCTATAATTAACACGGATTACTAACGTAAAAAAAACAGGAACAAGATATCCTTTCTTTGCATGTACAAATGCAATATAGCAGGTAATAGAGAAGAAAAAACGAGAATAATAAGTGACCTCCCCATCAACTGTCATGCCCCATACCTGGGGAGGCGTGGCTGGCACCCGGTGCCGTGTTGGCCCGAGCGGACCACTGAGTAACTCATTTGTTTTTCTTTTGTACTATCATGAGTCAACATGGCCACAACTCATAATATATAACTATAAGTGGGCAACACTGTATCACTGAACATTTTTCTTAAAACATGAATATATATGGGTCGTCAAGGCCTCTGACATACTGTACAAAATGAACCTCTGTCTACAAAGCCTCTAAGATTATTTGACATCAAACGGGATAGGGTACCGACCTACCCATAAGTCTGTATCAAAACTCTAACACGATGACTTATAGACTCGGCTACACTCCGAATAAAGGTGGAGTCTTACCGATCCTTCGCTGAATGCTAACCTCATCTACCATGAGGGCTTGTCAATCTTATTATCTATACCTGCAGGCATGAATGCAGCGTCCCCAACAAAAGGACGTCAGTACGAATAATGTACTGAGTATGTAAGGCAGAACTGAAACGTAACAATAAGTCAACATTAAATAAGGACATATAAGAATCAACCTGAATCTCTGAAGTGCCATCGTATATGCATACTTATACTTATATATATATATATATATATATATATATATATATATATATATATATATATATATATATATATATATATATATATAATACTTGATCTTTGAATATATTATCCATATCGTATGATGCATGACTATCCGACTGATTAGCGGTAACTGCCCGACCGGTCGTAGCACGGTGGTAAATGTATGACTGCCCGACCGACCGTAGCTCGGTGGTAAATGTGTAACTGCCCAATCGGTCGTAGCTCGTGGTAAATGCATGACTGCCCGACTGGTCGTAGCTCGGTGGTAAATGAATATGCATGACTGCCCAACCGGTGGTAACTGCCTGACCGGCTGTAGCACGGTGGTAAATGAATATGCATGACTACTCAACCGGTGGTAAATAATTATACATAACTACCCAACCGGTGGTAACTGTCCGGCCGGCCGTAGCACGGTGGTAAATCCATGAAGATGCAAGTACATATATCACTATATTATAAATATTAACATCTTTATCGTACGCCTCAATAGGGAACTAGATACATACTTAGATATGTTTGAATATCACTTTACCGGAATGAATAACATAGACATCCTTAACTGTTAAGAGTAAAACCACTTATGGAATAACATTACGTTTACGTATCGTTACTTGTATCATGCCAAAAGAAGGAAATATTAGCCTTAACATACCTGGAGTAGGAAAAAATTCATATAATATTTTTGGAAAAGGTTGCACCGTACTCCCTTAAAATCGCAATATCTCACGTTGCTAATGTGCTAAGAAATCTCGTTGGATTTTGGTTGAAGAATGAAATTCTTCACTGCTTCAGTGAACTTAATTTGCTAAAAAATAATTTGAAATTGGTAAACATTGGGTGATCATTGGCTGCTTCTATAGAGTCAAGAACCAAAATGATGGACAAAACTTGTCTGTTTGACGAGAATGGCTATTTGAGCAAATCAACTGTTATAATATTTTCCTTTTCTTATTCTTTATTTCAAAGGGTTGTTGGAGAATGGAATGAACACCTATTAATATAAAATATAAAATATAAAAGAAGTATGGAATAGCTTAATTCATCTAATCTCAATCACTTTTATGAACTCTTTACGTTTGGGAAGTGTAGCTTTTGCCACCTTTTATGAAAACTTAAGAGTCACCAAATATACTTGAGTTGCTGCCACGTTTTTGTCTATTAAGCCTATCCAAAACTTGATTAAGCTTATCCAAAAATTCCTTAATTAATTAGGTAATTTTCAATTACCCAATAATTAATCAATTACCCACATAATTTAGAATTATCTCAACTTACTTTTAATACACTTTATATAACTTACTCATGGTCATGTGGTACCATATAAAATAAATACATACACTATTACTTTATTAAAATATCCATGTAAATATATATATATATATATATATATATATATATATATATATATATATATTCTCAACTTCTAATTTTCCTAATCTCATATAAAGATTACAATTTTTCGTACGCTTAATTCTTCAAATGGTAAAAAGATAACCTTCTTTTCTTGTGAGAAAATAATTTCTATCTTTACAATAAAAAAAATCTCGTAAACTTTCTCATATTATATGTATAATTTAAAGCATATTCGGAAGTAGTAATATTAATAACTATATAAAATCATATTTTTCAAACTTTTTACAAAAATGTTCCACTCAATATAAATACCATATCAAAATGCATCTAACGATATCAAGGTTGTTAAACTTACCGGGTCTTACAGTCACAAATCCTCTGTAGAAAAGTATGGGATGTAACACCAACCTTATGAACATCATCAACGACAGTTGTGAAACAGCAGATGCAGACGCAACGCCTAACGCCTCCCTTGGACGAGATGGATCACCTCCTCCTCACTGCAGCATCACAAACCCTCTTGGTAAGGGAGCCTCTACATCCGTGGAGGAGGAGACACCCCAGCTGTAAAAAAGCTTCTTGAGGCTTAGCTCACTGACATGCTAACTAGCGTCCTCCATAATCCCGCTCGGAACAAGGCTACAAATAATGCAAACACTTGCGTTATACAACCAGTGGACGAACAACATGACCAATTTCCTCCTCCCCCAACGGCATGTATTAATCACAATGTCATTAATAGTGCAGATGATGACACTCTACAGCCGTTCTGAAAAGGATGGAGGAAATGGAGAATGAAAACAAAGTGCTTCGGGACCAAATGAGAGAACACCAAGAAAGGGTCGATTAGATACCGGGCGCTCCTAATATCTTGCCGAAAAGGGATGATGGTCGGTTCGTCGAGCAGTCGTATAGTGATGATACAGCCCCACATGCCATACCAAAAACATTTAAAATGCCACCCTATCTAAAAATATATAATGGCATGGCCGACCCCGAAGACCATGTGACTCACTACGTCACCGCCGTGAAAGGCAATGATCTCGCCAACGAACAAGTATCCTCCATTTTGTTGAAAAAATTTGGTGAGACCCTCACAGGAAGAGCATTGACATGATATTCACAATTGCACGTTCCATTGAAACTTTCGAATAAATGGCCGACAAGTTTGTAACGGCCCATGTTGGGCCAAGAAGGACGAGCTTCCACTGCGTCCTCCTCCTGCCACGAAGAGGGTCCACCCAGATCAAGGACAGGGACTCACCAGAATTAAAGAGATATGCCCCCTTTATTATCTGCTCACAATTTTTGTGTGTCACCTATAGAAATAGTCTACGCCTTGGAGAAGCTCAGACCAAAGGTAAGTGGACGCAAAAGACGAGGTTGGACCCGAATACCAAAAATTTGGATGCCCTTTGCGAGTTCCACCAAGAGCGAGGACACAAAACCGAGGATTGCATCGCCCTAAGACAGGAGGTCGTAAACATGCTACGTCAGGGACACCTCAAAAAGTTGTTGAGCGACCGGGGAAAGACCAACTTTGCTAGAGGTCGTGAACAACATCAAGGACCGCCAAAACCGCCCTCACTGGCCCGCATAATCCACATGATCATCAGCGACGACAATGATGCTTCATCAACAGTATGAAGTTCACCACAACCCGCAAGCTCAAACACTCAATCACCTACGAACGGTATGATAAACTCGAAGAAAGTATCATCTTCGAGAATTCAGATACCAATAGTTTGGTTTTCCCTTACTATTATGCCCTTGTTATCACTTTACGAATTTTAGATACCGATGTGAAACGCATTATGGTAGACGATGGGAGCGGCACATGCATTATCCATCCTCGATTGCTTGCACAAATGAAACTCGAAGATAGGATAGTGCCGTGTTGCATCACGCTAACAGTTTTAACAATGCAGTTGAGCGAACATCTGGCGAAATCACACTCCCCGTCCTGGACGATGGCGTCACTCTGGAAACCACATTCCATATCATTAACCAAGACACAACGTACAACGCCATAATAAGGCAACTATGGATACACACTATGAAATCCATCCCTTCCAGCTTGTACCAAGTCATCAAATTCCCAACTTTGTGGGGAATATTCAGTATACGAGGGGAACAACACACATCCAGGGAATGCTACAATATCGCTCTAGACTGTACGGTCACTCAACAAATGAAAGACAAAGAAAAAGAGGCATAGAAATCAATAGGGTCGAGGTCGATACATGATGATAGTGAGGACGTCATCAGAGATCCCGACGCGGTCGAAGCCGCGGGACGACCATAGAAGAACTCGACCCCGTCCAATTAGACAGCAACGACCACAACAAGAAAGCATACATCGACTGCAAACTTTAGGAACCAGGTAAACTTCATGAACCATGCAGATATGCCAGGAATCCCAAAGGAAATTTCCACGCACAAGTTGAACGTCCACCTATTCCACCCCCCGATGAGGCAGGTTAGGCATAAGTTCAACTCCGTAATTAATGATGTGGTAGACGAAGAGGTGGAAAAACTATTGGAAAATGGCTCCTTCAAGGAGTCGAAATACCCCCATTAGGTCGCCAACATGGTCATGGTGAAAAAGAAGAATGGGAAATGGCGGATGTGCGGAGATTTCACAGATTTGAGCAAAGCATGCCCCAAGGATTCATTTATGTTACCCCATATCGACCAACTCATCGACGCAATGGCCGGATATGAACTAATGAGCTTCTTGGACGCCTACTCGGGCTATAACCAAATCCTCATGGAAGAAGAGGATCATGAGAAAACTACTTTCATCACTTATCAGGGAACGCATTGCTACAGGGTCATGCCCTTCGGGCTGAAAAACGCAGGGGCGACTTACCAAAGGTTAGTGACGAGGATGTTCAACGACCAACTCGGAAAATAATGGAAGTAAACATAGACGACATGCTAGTCAAGACCGAAAGTAAAGAAGATTACATCGACTACTTGAAAGAAACCTTCGACATACTCAGGCGACATAGAATGAAACTGAACCCCAAAAAGTGTGCGTTCGGCGTGGCCTCAGGAAAATCTTTAGGTTTCCTGGTATCACAGCAAGGTATCCAGGTCAACCCTGATCAAATAAAATCCATTGAAGGTATACTAGAGCACATGACCACTAAAAAATATGTTCAAAGGTTGACCGACCATATCACCGCCCTTTCAAGGTTCATTTCGCAATCATCAGATAGGTGCCACAGATTCTTCGGCGTACTCAAGAAGGATAATGGCCTCCAATGGAACTCTGAGTGCGTCCAAGCCTTGAAGGAGTTAAAAGCATATTTGTCATCTCCACAATTTCTCTCAAAATCAGAATCAGGGGAACGTTTCCTCGTTTATCTCGCTGTATTCAAGTAGCTGTGAGCGGCGTCCTGGTCCGAGAAAATAAAGGTACGGAATCTCCCATCTGTTACATTAGAAAGACACTAATCGATGCCGAGACGAGATACCCTCACCTTGAAAAATCAGCCCTGGCCTTAGTCGGGGGTTCACGAAAACATAGAACATATTTTCAGTGCCATCCCATCTCGATCGTCACGACTTTTTCCCTAAGAAGTATTTTACATAAACCCGAGCTATCGGGCAGGTTGGACAAATGGGCATTGAACTAAGCGAGCATGATATCACATATCAACCGCGAACAACGATAAAGTTACAAGTTCTTGCTGACTTCGTCGCCGACTTCAGCACAAAAATAATGCCCGAAGTTGAAAGAGAGGCTACCCACGCTTCCCCCTAAGTACAGGACCTCTGGGTCCTGTACACTGACGGCGCGTCCAACACGTCAGGTTCCGGGTTGGGACTCGTACTCAAAGTTCTGATATGCAAAGTGATTCGCCAGTCCATAAGGTGCCCGGACAAGACTAACAGCGAGGCCGAGTATGAGTCCGTAATTGCAGGGTTAAGGTTAGCACTCAAATACGGGGCGAAACGGTTAAGACTACGTTGTGATTCTTAACTCGTTATCAACCAAATCACAAGGACTTTCCAAATCAAGGAACAAAGGTTACAAAATACCAGACCAAATTCTGCAAGTTGCTGCCCAAGTTCGATGAATGTCAACTCGACCAGATCCCTCGAGCACAAAACACCAAGACAGACGACTTCACCAAATTAACCGTAGCTACCAAAAATATTACAACTGGAGACAGAAGTGTAGTCCACCTTCTCAATTCATTGATAGGCCAAATCGATGTAAAAACCATAAACCTGGCGTGAGACTGGCACAACCGTATTAATACATACTTGCAGGACGACAAACTCCCAGGTGATAAAAAAGAGGCAAAAAAATTGTGAATGAAAACAACCAGGTACAACATCATCCACAACGACTTGTACAAGATAACGTACAACGACTCTCTAGTGAAACGCATGGACCCAAATCAGATGCGGCGCGTCCTCGAGGAGGTCCACAAAGGATATTTTGGAAATCACACTGGAAATCGAGCTTTAGTCAGATGCCTTATACGGGCAGGGTGTTACTGGCCCACCATGAAAAAAGAGGCTACGGACTTCGTGAAAAAATGCCAACAATGCCAAAAGTATGCCCCAATGATTCACCAAGCATGCGAACACCTCCACTTAGTCACTTCCCCTTGGCCATTCATTAAATAGAGAATGGACATCGTGGGCCCCCTCCCAGCAGGGCGAGGTAACATACAATTTCTTTTAGTTTTATCTGACTATTTCTCTAAGTGGGTAGTGATAAGTGGGGATTTTGACTGTTTATTAACGCCTTTCAGATTTAGATTTAGTATAAAAGCATTGAATCTTGTTCCTGAAACTAATGAAATTCTGCAAAATTGCAGGAATGCTGGAATTTTGTCTCCCGAGATGAAATTTGACTTAAAAAGGAGTAGTCTGAAGCAAAAGGCAATAAAGGCCGTAGAAGCACAAATGTGCAGTCCGTAGACTGAATTTGGCATCCGCAGAAGAAATTGCAGACCGTAGAATTTCATCTGTGGCCGTAAACAAAGAAGAAAAATCTAGTAGACATTTACGCAAAGTGTGAACCGCACATGAAATTTGCGGCCGCAGAGTTGGCTAAGAGTAGAAAGTCAGAGAGAATGCAAAAAGACCAAGTCTAGAAGCCTCTGTGAATTGCGGACTGCACAAGAATTGTGCGGCCGAAATCCAGAAATGTGCGGCTGCAGAAGAATGCCTCGCGACCGCAATTCAAAAATGTGCATCCACAGAACTTCAGCTCCTGCTAGATGAAGAAATCTGCGGACCGCACATGGAATTGTGCGGCTGCAGAACCTCCTGAGGGGTATTTTTGTCCGAGATTTTCATCCTTGTATAAATAGACAAGTTTCACAAAATTAGGTCAAGTTTGAACCTCTAAAGTTGTTGTAGCCGTTTTTATTTACTATTTTAGGAAGTTTTACTTTTCTTTGGTATATTTACAATAGATTTAATCATTTTAAGCCTCCATTATGAGTTTAATTAGTTTTCCTTCCTTATGTTCTTCAAACCCCATTATGAGTAGCTAGACTTTTACTAGGGTTGTGACCCAACCCTAGTGTGTAAACCTTATGAGTATCTAATTTAGTGCTTGTTTATGGGTAGGTGTTGATTATTTAGTTTAGTTCATGCTTTAATTGTAGAATTAATGGTTGAAAATATTAATTCATGCCTCGTTGAATTAGTCTCTACTTGAGAAAGAGGGACCTAGTCTAGGATAACTTAGCTAACAAGGAATTAAGTCAATGTAGATATAGATTAACCCAATTAGAGGGTTCAACCTAGAGATAGTAATAACCTAACTTGAGCTTTTATCAATTATTTTGGGTGATACCCATTTGGTCTTGAGAAAGCCAAAGTGGGCAAAACCACTCTCTGACCGAGATGTATTGAGTGGATAATTTAGAGTTGATAGCTATAATACACCATAATCAACAAAACAAGCATTAAAGTCTTTATCCCATTAGGAAAACACCTAGGTCATGGTCACAACCCTAGGCTTTTTATCTATTTGGAAAAATCTTAAAAATAATTATCTCTAGTCTTCTTTCTTTATTTGCAATTATTAGTGTAACATTAGAAATACAAAACAAATAATTGTTGTGGAAGTGCAATCTAGATAATCCAATTGATCAAATTGAAATATGTACCCCTAAATCCCATCTTAACTCCCTGTGGATTCGATCCCAACTCTCACTGGGGTTTCTATTATTGCATACGACTGTTTCATACCGTTTTTGAGATGTGTTTTGGACGTGATTAACTTTTGGCGTCATTGACGGGGAGTTAAAAATGGTGTTAGCTATATATTTGGGTGTGTTTTTATAATATCTTCCTTTTCTTCCATGTTACTAACTTGGTTGATAAATCGTAGGTACAACCACGACAAACAATGAGATAAAAATATTGATTTGGGGTATGTGGACGTCGAGGATGAGCAAGTTGATGAGGTTCCTCTTGAACCTCAAATCAATATAAGAGGCCGAGTGCCTCATGACAATGTCCCCGCTCTACCCCCACCTCCGCCAAAGGCTTCACACCGGGTGTTACCCAATGAAGGATATGTTATTGCAATAGTCCATCCCCGTATTAGGGCGGGCAACTTTCAAATCACCAATGTGGTGCTCACTTTTCTAGAGCAACGGGGTTTCTTCATCGGTGATCCAAGTCAAAATACATACAAACATTTAAAGGGATTTGTGGACACTTGTTAGGGGAGAAAACAATCAAATGTTTCCGAGGTTGCTAAGGCTTTTTCCCTTCTCTCTATGGGGGAAAGCTTTATATTGGTTGGAAAATTTTCCGAACCATTCCATTCACACTTGGTATGAGTTGGCGGAAAATTTTATTTTTAAATTCTTCTCTCCGGGGCATATGGCTACACTTTGGGATGAGATTTTGGAATGCAAGTAAGAGCAAAATGAACCACTACACGAGATATGAGAATACTATAGAACAATGGTTAAGAAATGTGCCAACAACGATATGACGGAGAATATGATTCAACAAAATTTCTATCGTGGGACCAACACAACCAACCAATTTGTAGTGAATCAACTTGTTGGTGGGAACTTCATGATTACGCCTTATGTGTAGGCGTGTGAGATTTTAGATAAAATGACGGAGACATCATCGGCATGGCAATCCCGGGCTAATGTTCCACAAGGTGATCCAAATGTGATCCACCTTCACAAAGAGTTGCATGACCATGGTCAAGACATTGTCAAATTGACTACCACCATGAATCAATTAGTAAAGGCTCAACTTCAACAAGTGTAAAATTCTAAGCAAGTCAATGCCATGGAGGGAGTGAACATGACGATGAACAAAAGATTGACCAAGGGTCCACAAGTGCAACATCGAGTGGAGAATGATGAGCAAGAGGATAGTGGTTTTGATCAAGACAATTCTTACAATGAACAAAAAGAGGAGGTGCAATATGTGAACAACTTTCAAGGGCAACGAAATAACTTCTAAATCTCAAACCAACAACAATAGCGACCTCAAAACAATCAAGGCAATTGGAATTCTAACAACCAAGGAAACTGGAATGGTGGACACAATCAAGGGAATTGGCATAACAACAACAATCCAGGAAATTAGAGAGGAAATAATCAAAGAAATATGGGGGGAGGGGGGGATAACAATCAAGGCGGATGGAACAATAATCAAGGCAATCAGGGGTCGGGTTTTCAAAGTTCGTCGATGTATCAACAACCGAGCAACCCGCGTCCTTATCCTTCACATTGGCCTAGTTCTTAAAACAATGACATGGGGGCATATGAGAATATGTTCAATAAAATTATGGAAAGGAATGCCGATTCGGATGCCCAACTTGCCTCACACAACACATTAATCCGCAACTTAGAAGTTCAAATGGGAAAAATCTCTCAAGCTCTAAATTCTCGTCCTAAGGGGGCACTACCAAGTGACACGGTGGTAAAACCAAAGGGTGGAAACAACACGGGGCATGCCATGGCCGTTACTACAAGAAGTGGAAGAGGTGGGAATGCACCCACCTCAAGTCAAAATCAACTTGTGTATGATGAACAAGTGGTACAAGAAGAAGAGATCCCAAACAATGTGGTGCAATAAAATGATGAAGTTCGAATTGATATTGATGATAGTGTGGAAGAGACTCAGGAGGAGGTGAACCCGTCTAGGGATCACATTATTCACATACAGGATCCAGTAGTGCAAAAGGATAAGGCACCATTGCCTAAGCCTCCACCTACATACCCTCAACGACTTGCCAAACAAAATAGCGAGAATCAATTCAAAATTTTCATTCAAATGAAGAGTCTCTCAATTAATGTGCCGTTAGTTGAAGCTTTGGAATAATTGCATAGTTATGCAAAGATTATGAAGGATCTCGTGACGAAGAAGCGGTCAGTGAATTTTGAAACTATCAAAGCCACTCATCAAGTGAGTGCAATTGTGCATTAAATGGCTCCTAAGCTGAAGGATCCCGGTGCTTTCACAATTCCTTGTACAATTGGAAGTGCCGAGTTTGCTAAAGCTATTTGTGGTCTTGGGGCAAGTATCAATTTGATACCCTATTCGGTTTTCAAGACCTTGGGAATTGCACAACCAAGACCCACCTATATGAGATTGCAAATGGCCTATCGTACCATGAAGAGACCTTTGGGAGGGATTGGATATGTATTTGTTCGTATTGATAAATTCATTCTTCCGGCGGATTTTGTAATTCTAGATTCTAAAGTTTATTATGAGGTGCCGATTATTCTTGGAAGACCTTTCCTTGCTATGGGAAAGTCTATTTGTGATGTTGAAGCCAGAGAACTCACTTTCCGGGTTGGTGATGAAAAACTGGTATTCCATGTGTGTAAATCCATGCGGCAACCAAATATCAACAAGGTGTGTTCTTTTGTGGACTTGGTGACTTATGTTATTGTTGATGATACAAGTGCCACAATCAATGTTGGTGATATGTTGGAGGTCGTGTTGCTAAACTCTGATGATGACAAGATGGATGGCTTCATAGAATGTGTGAACTCCTTGCAAGGAATGTGGTTGTACAATTATGCACCCCGAAAACTAACTTTGGATCTTGAAAATAGGACAACTCCTCCCACAAAGCTTCTATTGAAGAGCCACCTACCTTGGAGTTGAAGCCATTGCCTCCACATCTTCAATATGAATTTCTTGGCCCGTGTTATATTTTACCGGTTATTTTTTCCTCTTGTTTGACTAAAGTGCAGTTAGATTCTACATTGGCGGTGCTACAGAAGAGGAAGAAGGCTATTGGGTGGACATTGGCGAATATTCGAGGAATAAGCCCCGCATTTTGTATGCATAATATCAACTTGGAGGAAGGCCCCAAACCATCTATTGAACATCAAAGGAGACTCAATGAGGCTATGCAAGAAGTTGTAAAAAAGGAGATTATCAAGTGGTTGGATGCCGGGATTGTCTACCCCATTTCTGATAGTTTGTGGACTTCTCCGCTTCAATGTGTCCCGAATAAAGGGGCATGGCGGTGGTCACCAATGAAAAGAAAAAGTTGACTCCTACAAGAATGGTGACCGGTTAGAGAGTGTGTATGGACTATCGCAGGCTCAACAAAGTCACTATGAAGGATCATTTCCCACTTCCTTTCTTAGATCAAATGCTTGATAGATTGGTCGGACGTGCTTTCTATTGCTTTCTTGATGGGCATTCGTGATACAACCAAATCCTTATTGCTCTTGAGGACCAATAGAAAACAACTTTTACATGTCCCTATAGTACTTTCGCTTTCATGCGGATGCCATTTGGTTTGTGCAATGCACCAGTGACTTGTCAAAAGTGTATGATGGCTATCTTCACGTACATGGTGGAGGACTACCTTGAAGTTTTCATGGATGAATTCTCGGTGTTTGGAGATTCTTTTGATGATTGTCTTGCAAACTTAGATAAAGTGTTGGCAAGATATGAAGAAACAAATTTGGTGCTCAATTGGGAGAAGTGTCATTTCATGGTCGAGGAAGGCATTGTACTTGGCCACAAATATCAAAGGATGGAATTGAACTTGACAAGGCAAATATTGAGGTGGTTTCTAAACTTCCACCTCCAACTTCGGTGAACGGTGTGCAGAGTTTCTTAGGACACTCGGCGTTTTACCGGCGTTTCATCAAAGATTTCTCTAAGGTGGTGAACCCGTTGTGCAAACTTCTTGAGAAGGATTCTAAGTTCAACTTCTATGATGATTGCATGAGGGCTTTTGAATTGTTAAAGTTCAAGTTGACAACTACTCCCATCATCACTGCTCCAAATTGGAGTATGCCTTTTGAACTCATGTGTGATGCAAGTGACGTAGAGGTTAGGGCTGTTTTGGGGAAACGCATCAACAAGATTTTTCACCCGGTCAACTATGCTAGTAAGACTATGAATAGTGCCCAAGTTAAATACACTATTACGGAGAAAGATCTCCTTGCCATTGTATTTGCCATTGAGAAGTTTCGCCCGTACTTGATGGGTGCAAAGGTCATTGTCCACATGGATCATGCTGCACTTCGTTATCTTATGAGCAAGAAAGATTCCAAATCTCGGTTGATGAGATGGGTGCTTTTGTTGCAAGAATTTAATATTGACATCCAAGATAGAAATGGGAGTGAAAATCAAGTGGCGGATCACTTGTCTCGTTTGGAGGAGTAGGGGAGGCCGCATAATGGCCCTGAAATCAATGGCTCTTTTCTCGATGAGCAACTCTTGGCTATTTCAATGAAAGAGGTGCCTTGGTTCGCGGATCTAGCAAATTTCCTTGTGTGCGGAATCATCCCGGATGAGTTCTCTTCAAACAAAAGAAGAAGCTCAAACAGGATTGTCAAGACTATTATTGAGAGAAACCATACCTTTTCCAGATTGTACGGATGGGGTGATTAGAAGATGTGTATCGGAAGAAGAGCAAGGTGAAATTCTTGGGGCTTGTCATTCTTCGCCATATGGTGGTCATCATGGTGGAGCGATAACGGCAACCAAAGTGCTTAGTTGTGGTTTCTATTGGCCCACTCTTTACAAAGATGCAAATAATTTAGTGAAAAGATGTGATGAATGTCAAAGGCCGGTGGAATCTCAAAGAAAAATGAAATGCTCCTCACCACCATTTTGGAGATTGATGTTTTCGATGTGTGGGGTATTGACTTCATGGGTCCTTTTGTGATTTATTGTGAAAACACCTACATCTTGGTCGCGGTGGATTATGTGTCCAAATGGGTGGAGGACGTTGCTCTACCCAAAATGAAGCGAGAAATGTGGTGGCGTTCTTGAAGAAGAATATTTTCACAAGGTTTGGCACTCCGCGGGCTATTATAAGAGATGAGGGATCACATTTTTGCAACAAGTCTTTAAACACTTTACTCATCAAGTATGATTTTACTCATAAAGTCACAACCCCCTATCATCCACAAGCTAGCGGTCAAGTGGAAGTCTCCAATTGGGAGATAAAGAGTATTTTGTCCAAAACAATGAATGATAACTGGACGGATTGGTCCAATAAGCTTGATGATGCATTATGGGCTTATCATACGACTTACAAAACACCTTTCAGAATGTTGTCGTACCGGCTGGTGTTCGAAAAAGTTTGTCATCTTCCGGTGGAACTTGAGCACAAGGCTATGTGGGCTCTAAAGAAGTTGAATCTTGATTGGGATGTAACCGCTAACTTGAGGGTTGCACATTTGAATGAATTAGATGAATTCCAGTACCATGCCTACACAAGTTCATCCTTGTACAAAGAAAAGATGAAATATCTTCATGACTAATACATTTGGAACAAAGCGTTCAAGGTGGGCGATCTCGTATTGTTGTTCAACTCAAAGTTGAGGATGTTTCACGGAAAGCTAAAGTCTTAATGGAGAGGTCCCTTTGAAATTGTGGGTGTGACATCATTTGGTGCATTGGACTTGAAGAACAAAAACAGTGAAGTATTCCGAGTCAATGGTCACTGAGTGAAGCACTATTTGGGAAAAGTTCAGATAGACATGCTGTGGCGGTCATTCATTTCAATTGATGGTATACTGCATCGTGCCGTGACGTTAAATTAGGCACTTCTTGGGAGGCAAACCATGTTTCTTTTACTTTCACTATTTTTCTTTGGTAGTTTGGTGTTATTTTTGTGCTGACTTGATTTGAAGTGTGCTACAGGGCTGAGTGTGACTTACAGGAATGGTGGACAAAAATGAGGCTAAGTATGGAAATAAGTGCGTATCGCAGTTGATTTGTGCGGACCACACAATTTGGAGTGTTGCAGCAAAAGAGCACTGCGGCCGCATAATTACCTTGCGGACCGCACAAATGGAGGATTCAAAATGCCAACTCTATGAAGTCGGTCTGTCAGAGAAATGGTCAATCTGCGGTCGCATCAGGTAATCTGTAGTTGCAACAAGGAATATGTGGTCGCACGCAAAATTCTGAAGACCGTAGACAAGGCACCAACTTAAGCTCACCGGGTAACAGAGTGCGGACCGCAACTGAAATTGCGTCGGCCGCACTCGCTCCTCCTTCCCTTAGAAAATCACTAGTATAAATAGAGGGTCAGGGGAAACTATTACACTTTCTCCTCTCTGAGCACAAAAACTTGCACTATATTAAAATTTCTTGGTGAATCATCTGCCCACATGCCCAACAATTGTAATCACTCATCCCTTGCACTCATTAACATCTGGTATGCTTAAATTCTTTGTTAGAATTTTTCTATTTTTTTAGTTTAATTTTTAGCTTTTTAATTATTCTTATTGTCAATAGAACTCAATTGTGCATTCATGTGGGGGTAAATGTGTAGTGGGTTAACTAATATATGCTTATTGGGAACTGAGTCAACGTATTTTCATGCCTTTATGTCGTTACCATGTCAAAATTTGCACAAAAATTACAAACCCTAGATTGAAATATTGGATTGTTCGTAGTGTTTTGAATTTTATGGCCGCACTTGAAATTGTGCGGTCCATAGAAGTTGATGCTAGGGCAGCTTTAGTAAAGAATGGGTCTGCGGCCGCAAGAAATTTGTGCGGACCGCAGAATTCTCATTGCGGCCGCAAAACATCCCTTTCACACTCATCATAGAGTCTACATTCTGTGACTCAAATGTGCAGTCACAAGTCTAATTGTGCGGACTGCGTAAATCATGTTGTGGCCGCACATCAGCCAATTCTCTGGCATCAGAGAGTTGGTATATTTTGGATTTCTGAGATCTGGACGCAAGTGAAATTGTGCGGACCACACTTCACTTTTGCGGCCGCAAAGCTAAATTGCGCAGTCCGCAAGGCCTCATATGTGGTCACAATAAAATTGTACGGATTGCAGATCCTTACCATGCAAGCATACTGTGTCTGTGACCCTCATTGTGTTTTCTGGTGTATTCTTTCCTATATCCTGTGTATGCCTGAAAATTATATTGCAACTAACAACCGCATTTTCTTGATACAGATAATGGTTCGATCTAGAGCCAGAGGCGAAATTTCCATAGGGAGGGGTGAACCTTATCGAAGACTAGGCAAAAGAGCTTTACCTATGGCCCAACAGTAGGAAATCATAAAAAAGACAACAACCGGGAGAGGGAGAGGTGCAGGCGATAGTTCTTACTGACAGATTTTGAGAGGTACAACCCCACCCGTGCTGAGGCAGTTTAGAGAACGCAAAGGGTGGAGGTGGTTTACCCAGAGTGTGGTGGATGCTAAGGAATACCTTGTCCGGAATTCTACGCCAATGTGGCGCATATCAAAAAGGGGACAAAGGTGACAAAAGTGTGAAACCTCAAAGTGCGATTTGATCAGCACACACTGAACACATACTTGGGCTTTGATGATGTTGAGCCAAAAGAATACTTGGAAAAGTTTGCACTTGGGGATTCAGATCGTCCTTGTTTAGCGGAGATTCTAGCTGCACTAGGATAACCACCACCATGGATCACCGTTGGGGTTCCTATCCACCGGAGCACACTGAGCTTCGAAGCAAAAGGGTGTCAATCATCTGTCTGCAGCAGACTGGACCCGAGTCAAAATGAGACTCACTTGCCGGTTCCTCGAGCAGCCTTAGTTGCCTCTATTATGGTCGGGTACCCTATCAATGTGGGTGCCGTGATGTCGGCCAATATCTTAGTGATCGCCCGACAGGATGACTCTTCCTTCCCCTTCACCAACACCATTACAGAGTGTTGATACCCAATTTTTTCATATATATTTCAAAAAATACATATATACTTTCAAAATAGTGCATGAACATCAACTAGTATTTTTTCAAAATTTTCGTATTTTTAAAGGATTTTATATGTATTTTATCTAAATAATTCCAGCATTTTATTATCTAAATAATTACTAATTATGTCACAAATAATTTTATAATAATTTTATTACTTAATTTTTATCATTTATATTTATATTAAGTTTTAATCATTTTATGCATAATTATATTTACATCTTTAGGTTATAATTGTAATAATAGCCATGCATGCATAATTATTTTATTTACACAGAAAATGACTTTGTATATTTTATAATATTAAGTAATTATTTTAAATCATTTTCATATACAAATAGCATTTTTATCATTTAATAATTATTTTTTATAAATTATTTTATTTATTTAAGTGGGTATTTAAAACATAGCCCTTTTAATTAAATTTCCGGACCTCCCAGCTCAATTATCCTAACCCATAACCTAATACCCAAACTGAACTATCCATGCCCATACCCGTATGATTAACCCGCCCCACCTAAATATCCAATCCTGGCCGTTGATCTGGCCCTAAACCTTCAACCCCTTTCTAATATACTAGACCCCCAAACCCTACCTCATTTTTTCCGACCGGCCATCTTTGGATCCTCTACTCCCTTCTCTTCTCTCTCACCCCCCTCAAACCCTAGCCCGTCGTCACACATTTCCTCTTGATTCATGGGATTTTTCTTCGATTCCATGCCTTATTTGGCTTCATCTCTTTAACTGGTTATACGATTTTTATGTTACTTGATATGAATCTCAAGAGACTCAAACCAAATCGGGTTCAAGGTCTCTCATATCTCGGCTATTTCGTCTATGTTCACTCCGATACCTGTGAGTATGAATCTTTTCATATTTTAGGGTTTCAAATCTCTGGTTCAAACCAGATTTGGTTCATTTCTGTTTATTTTTCTACGAACCTGACTATTTCTGGATAAATCTATTTAGATCTTTTAGATATGAAACAATTTGGTGTTTTTTTTGGTATTTCCCCTTTAAAATATCGATATTTCCGTTTCTTATAGATTTATTATTTTTGTGACCGATTTTTACGCTAAAACTAGGGTTCTAACATATTTGTTTGCAAAAAAATGTTTTAACGTTTAAATGTTTCATCTCTGGTTTGCTTATTTACTGTTTGACTGAATTTTACTTGATTTAATTAGTTCCATCTATATGTCTTTGTATTTCTTAGGGTTTCGATTATTTGACTATTTATTCTACTGTTTCTGTCGTTTACCTTTAACTCTTTCAATTAAGTGTTACTTGATTTTACTTACCTAAATTGGGGTTTGAAATCAACTTTCCTTTAGTACCAGTATTTCCTTATTAAGATTTTACCTGTTCTTACCTTATTTATGTTGTTAATTACTCGTACTACTTTCCTTAACTCCCTTACTGGCTTGATTTTGTGTCCTGATTAATGGAGCTGACTCCTAATTGATTTATGGACTTATCTCTTACCTTATTTAACCTAGTACTTAACTACTGATTGATTCTATATAAGGATTTCCTTAAATTAAGTGATACTTTACTCGATTCTGTCTTGTTAATTGATTCATGCTGACCTTAATTGATTGTTAATTGATTTTCATACCTTATTTGTGTATGACAGTTTCCTTACCTTATTAGTTGCTTCATTGTGTGCTATTTAAACCCCTTCCTTGTTCTGATTTTAACCATGCTTTACAACCCCTTGAGAAACAAATTTTCAACCGAACAACTTTCCTATTCTCGAACTCTCTATTCTCACAAAACATAAGCTCCCTCTTTACTCTCTTGTTCTGATTTCTGCTTATTTGGCCGATTGAAAGCCAAGGCCAAATTCTCTGCATTCTAACTGCTATTGCATTCTTGTTTGCTATCTTCTCAACTGGTATGCTTTAACTCCTACTATTCTGTTCTCCATGCTTTATTTGATTAATCTGTTTCAATCTTTAGCATGATTATGCTTGCTCTGTGACCACATGATATCACTTAGTGATACTGTTAAACTAAGCTATTTCAATAATGTGAGGTCTTTCCTGAGTTCAGTTTTAGGTCTTTTGTTCTAAACTTTGTGAGATACTGCAAGCATGTAACTAGATATACTTTATGTCTTAATCCATATATCATGTATGTTTAATTCAAGTGTTCTTGCTTTTGTGATTGCTTTAAATACTAGTATGAATATCTAGTCTAAACAAATGCCAATCTGCTTGAACTATGTGGTGAACATGGATTCTGTTTGTTTCTTGGTGCAGTTCTATTTGCAACTCTGTAATCTGAATATGTTTGCTTCTGAAAATTAAGCTATTTTTAAAACCTGTCCCCCTCCCTTTACCCTTTATGCATTGGTTTTTCAAACTTCTACTCTTAGTTATTTAGGTTCCTAACATCCCCCATGTGAGCACTGCCTAGGGTCCTTGAGACTCCTCTAAACTCTGAAAAATTGAGGTTGGTCTTTCAATCTTTTTATGAACTATTTTTCTGAGTGTGGTTCTGGTATGAGCATTCCCCGGGGTCCCTGAGGCCCTTGGGAAATTTGACACACTAGAAACCTAATTTTATGTGCCATGGATGGACCACTATTATGCTCCATAGTTGCTATGTTTGAAGGCATGGTTCCCATGTTTATATTCGGCCTATAAAGGCTCCCTATAGTGTAATGGATATTGTTATGTAATTCATTCGATATTCTGGGTTGTAATAATTTATGTAATAATAGATTTGGGGCTAATTAGTGAAAGCTGGGGGGGGTTCCTTTTATCTTTGTTAAACTTGGTAGAAATCCTGCCTATAGGTTTAATTATGTTGATCAAATCATGTGAGTGCTATTACTTGTCTAGAGATCCTGCCTAATTCTGTATTTTTAAGTTTGCATACTAGTGATCCTGTTATAGACTTCTTGCATTAGAAATCCTATTCATAGGATCCACACATATTTTTAACTCAACGTGCATTAGTGACCATGTCTATAGGATTCTGGTTGAAACAATAACCTTTCCTTGGCAATCTGCTTAAAATTCTGCCCACATATAGTTGTAGATATCATTCCTATAGAGTGAAATCAATCTCAAACCTAGAAAACATGCCTATAGAATTTAAAATTAATAGATATCATGTCTATAGGAGTTTAAATCAATTCTGCAATTAGAAAGCACGCCTATAAGATCTAAACGAGATAAAAACCTGTCTTTATGAGTTAAAATCAGTAGTTCACTTAGAAACCATGTTATAGGTCTATAATTAACAAACTCATAGAAACCATGCCTATAGGGTTCTGTTAATCAGTTCTGAGTTCGACCAATTCTGATTATCACTTAGGCAAATCTGTAGGGGTTGTTAATGATTCTGGGCCTAAAATTGTGATATCTTGCTACCTGTGAATGCCCAGATTCATGCTTAATAAAATCAGTAGGCAAATTAATATGTCTCGATGCTCGCCTTAATAAACTGCTTTTTATGTTCTGTTTCTGCTCATATAGATATCCTGCCTATAGGACTCTAAGATTAACAAAGTTTTGCTGATTCAATTGCGTGCATTTGTTGTTTATGTGTGGAGGTCAATGTGAGACCTTATTTGTTTCCTTACATGAAAGTCCTACTTGTATTTTGTTTGTCGACTAGCTTTCTCATTTTTAAAGAACATAGGTCAGTCTAGAACCACCCTAAATAGAGGTCCTAATACCTCCAGGGCCATAGGTATGGGGTGGGTAGTGCACGCATAAGGAACGAGTTAGAAGCTATTAGAACGCTTAGGTAACAACTGAAAGATAGTAATTGGGTAGTAAAGGAGATGGTGACCCGTGCGCTAATACTATGAGTAACACCCCAACTTGGGTAAGTACAAAGTATTGCATGGAATGATCCTATAGGCTAAAAAACTTATGACCCCTATAATCCTGTTTAAAGTAATTTGTATTTGTCCAAATTGTTTTATTTTCCTGTTAGCCTAATTTGCCTAATTAGGTTCGCCCGGGACCCACCGTTGTGGACCTCGAAGGGTGCCTAACACCTTCCCCTCGAGGTAATTTGAGCCATCCAATTTCTGGTGATGCAAACTGGTAATATGAGTTATCTGCTCTAGGTGCTCTAACACACCTTAATCCGTTAGGTGGCGACTCTTCCAATCCTTACTCAATCCCAAAAAGAAGGAGTTGTTCCAGAAATGTCGAAACCCGATTTCGCGAGAAAAAGGGGGGCGCGACATAGAGTATCTTACGGATGCGGGCGTGGACCCAAGGGATTTTGATACAAAGGTGAGGCCGAAGAAGCCTTTACCATGGTACTCACTTATTGATCGAACAAACCAAAGAAAAAAGGTCAGTCGTCTACCACCACAGGCCAGTCTGATGAGCCAGCTGTGGTAATTGCGGAGGCAGTTGATGTTCTATTCACTAAGGTCGAGCCTGCCTCTAGTGCTGCAGCTATGCCTCCAGCATCATCTTCAGCCCCTACTGCAATTCCTGCCACAACTTCCACCTAGACTTTGAAGCCAGTTCCCACGCCTACTGCTCCACTTTCTGCGTGTCGATTCTCCCAGACATTGGTGAGCCTCAACAACTAGATGCAGACAACAACTGCAAAGCTCTCTGACTTATCTAGTACTATTGCAGCACAGTCTACTATTCAAACACCTCAGTTTCCCCCGATAGTTGAGGAGACATTGAAGAAGATCCTAGAGAACCAGAACACCATCATGGCTACCTTGGTACAACACGGTTCAGTGATCGAAGAGCTGGGAAAAGAAGTAAAGAAGATAAGAAAGTCCCAGGCTTGCAAGAAGTCAGTGGACAAGCTCCGGAGAGAGGTGACCAAGCTTGATGCAACCGAGATATCCCCTTTGACATGTTGATCGTCCCACACCCTTTAGACTCAGATCCTGAAACACCATGAGCACCAATTGCACTAGCTGGCTAGTCTGAAGAGCCAGACTTTGCTGTCGACACTGCCGAGGCAGTGCGTCAGATGTTCACCAACCCAGTTACACCCAGAGTTAAGGATGATGAGATTCAGTTAAATGAGACTGAGGGCGGTGACATTGTTAGGGACACAGAGATGTCCAAGGATCCATAGGGAGGTTTCTTCACTCTTTCCCTACTTTTACTCTTATTTTGTTAAGAATTGGGGACAATGCTTATCTTTATTCAGGGGGTGGAGTTTTTTTGGGTCATATTTGGTACATTCTGAGACATTTGGCCTGTAATAACTTGATATTATTTTCTTTTCCTTTCTTATTCTCTATATATTTTCTCTTTTTCTCTAATTATGTGTATTCAGTAGTTTTTTTATTAGCTTCTTTATTTTTGTTCCTTTGTTTGTTCTTAGTTTGTGTTTGTATCTTCTTTGTTTTCTTTAGTAGCTTCTTTTTATGTTTTAGTAGATAATAATCCTTTTGTTTTCTTAATTTCACGGTTCTTTCCAAAGGTAGTTGTTGTGTGAACCGAGTGACTCGTCCCAACGATGGATGGAGTGACAACCTTCTTAAGGGAATGAGTCTGTTTTTGGTGTTTAGGTAATAATAGTAGTAGTAATGAATAAAAAGACCTAATTAATTCATGATAAAAGATTCAAATATTCTTCAATTGGTACCAACACACCTAACTACTTGCTTACGGTTAGAAGAAAAGTTTTTGAAAGAAATAGCTCTAGTTAGTGGCTTTGTGACTCTTGTGTTGACTTTGACAACCATCGAGTGGTTTAATTGAACAATAGTGATTTTCAATCTTCAATGTGATCATTGTGGTCCCTCGACTCTATCCTCTTAACAATCTAGTTGTGTGAGGGGTGTGATGCTTTGTTGCTAGTCCAAGTACCCGTGAGAAAAGGCTAGAACTTGCCCCGAATGTATTTCAAGGGGAAATCTTAAGTTTTGCTTGGCTTGAGAAGTGATTGCAGGCTTTCCTTGGCCCGTTTGAGTTTTCTATTGCCTACCTATGTTGTTATCAATAGTCAACCCATTTGAGCCTCGAGCCTTTCTCATTTGATAATCATGTTACAAGACTATACCCGTTTTGTCGTGACCCTCTCTTGTGAGCTTTCCTTAACACTATTGTGAAACAAATGGCTAAAAATTTAAGTTTGGGGGAGATACGAGGAACTTGAAAAAGGTATCAAGGCACAAAAAGAGAAAAGAAATGATGAGAAGGAAAGGCAAGAAAAGAAAAGAAAAGAACAAAAATAAAAATGCATAAAAGTGAATAAGTGGAAGAGTTGAAGGGATTCAAAGAGAGGTAATGATCCCAAACATGGAGAAATAAAAGAAGGAGAAAATGAATGTAATGATCAAGAAAGGGTGATGTTAAGTATCTCTAGTCCCTCAAGAAAAAGAATGTGCCTCAAAGAATTGGCAAAATGTGGGCCGAGAAATGAAAAAATGGAGTGCTTAAGGAAAGGTGTAACCACTCACCCATATTGTGTTCAACCCTAATCCAAAAGCCTTCATTACATCCCGAAAGAAGTCCTACTTGATTTCAAGCCTAGTGAGCTTACATTAGTGGCAATCTACATGAGGGGCAAGCCTATGGTACTTGAAGTCGTACTTAAGACATTCCCTTGAGAGAGATGAGTGAACCTTTCATAAATCTTTGGATTGAGTGCTGAATTTCTTGAGTGAGCCAGGCAAATGGAAAGTAGAGGAGGAAGAGTTTGGAGTCCACCATGACCTACATGATAGAGCAAGAGTCCTTGATGAGTAAAGTAAATTCTTGAATCTCAAATGTCACATTAGAACTATATGTACATGAATCTTTAACTTGTCGCCTTGTTGATAATACATGAGTAGTGTGGGTAATTGTTGGTCCTAACTGATGTGTGGATGGATCACCTTTGACTCCCTGAAATGGCCCTTAAATTTTGGAGGTGGGATCTAATTTATTTGCTTGAGGACAAGCAAAGACTTAAGTTTGGGGGAGTTAATAAGTGGAGCTTTTGACTGCTTATTAACACCTTTTAGCTTTAGTTTTAGTCTAAAAGCATTGAATTTTATTCCCGAAACTAATGAAATTATGCAAAATTGCAGGAATGCTGAAAGTTGGTCTCCCAAGATGAAATATGACTCAAAAAGGAGTAGTCCGAAGCACAAGGAAATAAAGGCCGCAGAAGCACAAATGTGCGGTCCGTAGAAGGAATTCAGCGACCGCAGAAGCACAAATGTGCGGTCCATAGAAGGAATTCGGCGGCGGCAAAAGAAATTGCGGACAACAGAATTCCATCTGTAGCCACAAACAAAGAGGAAAAATCTAGCAAACATCTGCACAAAGTGCGGACCGCACATGAAAATGTGCGGCCGCAAAGCTGGGCTAAGAGTCGAAGATAAGAAGGTATGCAAAAAGACCAAATCTAGGAGCCTCTGTGAATTGCGGATCGCACAAGAATTGTGCGGCCGCAAAAGAGTGCCTTGCGGCTGCAGTCCAGAAATGTGCGGCTGCAGAAGAATGCCTCGCGGCCTTATTTCATAAATGTGCGGCTGCAGAACTCCAGCTCCTGCCAGATGAAGAAATCTGTGGGCCACACATGGAATTGTGTGGCCGCAGAACCTTCTGAGGGGTATTTTGTCCGAGATTTTCAGCCATGTATAAATAGACTAGTTTCACAAAACTATGTCAAGTTTGAACCTCTGAAGTTGATGTAGCCGTTTTTCTTTACGATTTTAGGAAGTTTTACTTTGCTTTGGTGTATTTACAATAGATTTAATCATTTTAAGCTTCCATTATGAGTTTAATTAGTTTTTCTTCCTTATGTTCTTCAAACCCCATTATGAGTAGCTAGACTTTTACTAGGGTTGTGACCCAACCCTAGTGTTTAAACCTTATGGGTATCTAATTTAGTGCTTCTTTATGAGTGGGTGTTGATTATTTAGCTTAGTTCATGCTTTAATTGTAGAATTAATGGCTGGAAACATTAATTCATGCCTAGTTGACTTAGTCTCTACTTGAGAAAGAAGGACCTAGTCTAGGATAACTTAGCTAATAAGGAATTGGGTCAATTGAGAGATTTTTAACCCAATTAAAGGGTTAAACCTAGAGATAGTAATAACCCAACTTGAGCTTTTATCAACTGTTTTGGGTGGTACCCATTTGGTCTTGAGAAAGCCAAAGTGGGCAAAACCACTCTCTGACCGAGAGGTATTGAGTGGGTAATTTAGAGTTGATAGCTATAATATACCCCAATCAACAAAACAAGCATTAAATATTTTATCCCATTAGGCAAACACCAAGGCCATGGTCACAACCCTAGGCTTTTTATGTATTTGGAAAAACTTTAAAAACAATTATCTCTAGTCTTGTTTCTTTATTTTGCAATCATTAGTGTAACATTAGAAATACGAAACAAATCCTTGTTGTGGAAGTGCAATATAGATAATCCAATTGCTCAAATTGAAATATATACCCCTAACTCCCATCTTAGCTCCCTGTCAATTCGACCCCGACTCTTAGTTGGTTTTCTATTATTGCATACGACCGTCTCGTACCTCTTTTGAGGTGTGTTTTGGACATGATCAGGTAGAAGCAGGATCATTTGTCCAAATACGTGAACATGAAGTGATCACCTTCATATGGAAAAAAATCATATGTCGGTCCGGCCTCCCCAAAGAGATCAGCTGCGACAACGAACCCCAATTTACAAGAAAGAAGGTCGCTGAATTTTTTGAGAAGTGGCATATCAAAAGAATATTCTTAATGCCATTCCACCGCAAAGGCAACAAACAATTAGAGTCCTCCATCAAGTTGATACTGAACATCATGAAGAAAAAACTTGAAGACACCAAAGGGCCATGGCCGGAAATGTTACCAGAAGTATTCTGGGAAAAACAAACAACGTCGAAGACAAGCACAAGAGAGACACCTTACTCTTTAGTCTATGGGAATAATGTAGTAATACCAACCGAGGTCGGGGAGCCCAGCCTAAGATACTCCCACGAGAGCAGACCAAGGAACAATGAAAGAAGAAGGCAAAAGCTCGACGAAGAATGGCGAGACATGGCCTACATAAGGATGATCGCCCAAATACAACAAGCAGAATGATATTATAACAAGGCAAAGGTCAGGCTGCTCAAAGTCGGGGATTACGTGCTTAAAGCCAAAACACAAGAAATTAAAGACCCGCGGGAAGGCAAACTGGGAACAAATTGGGACGACCCGTACAAAATCACGGCAACAACGAACAAAGGATCATTCCAACTAGAAACAATGGAAGGAAAGATACTACCAAACAACAAGAATATTACCCACCTCAAGTACTTCAACTTTTAGGAGGTAAAGCGTCCCCAAGACGTAATTTTTTTCTCCTCACTTGAGTTTTGTCCAATTGGGTTTTCTCAAGGAGGTTTTTAACGAGGCGACGAAGGGGACACTTCAAGTCGAGGTACGGAAAAACGGAGTCCTAGGATGGCTAGTTCATTGCCCGAACTCTCAAGCCTTCTCCAGGATGACCAATGAAAGGACTAGATAGACTGGGACTGGAACGCCAACCAACACCTGAAAATTTGTAAATTCTCCAAGTGTATGAACAAAACAACAATGAATGAAGTTTATTCCTATTTTCTCCAAATGTACAACCAAGGAGACAATTCTTAAAGCTTATGATGTCGACAAACTCTGCACCTAGTATATCTTTCGAAACATAGGTTATGTTAGACCTCGTTCGAACTAACACGTAATGGCCCTCGGCCATAGTCAAACATAGGTTATGTTCGACCTTGTTCAAAATAACACCTAATGGTCCTCGACCATAGTCAAATATAGGTCATGTTTGACCTTGTTCGAAGTAACACCTAATGGACCTCGGCCATAGTCATACATAGGTTATGTTCGACCTCATTCGAACTAACACCTACTGGACCTCGGCCATAGTCAAACATAGGTTATGTTCGACCTCGTTCGAACTAATACCTACTGGCCCTTGGCCATAGTCAAACATATGTTATTTTTAACCTCGTCCAAACAAACATCTACTGGTCCTTGGCCATAGTCAAACATAGGTTATGTTTGAACTAACACCTAATGGCCTTCGGCCATAGTCAAACATATGTTATTTTTGACCTCGTCCGAACTAACACTTACTGGCCCTCGTCCATAATTAAATATATGATATGTTCGATCTTATTCGAACTAAGTGATTACGGCTAAGAAAATCAAGGAAACCAAGTGACAAAGTCAAAAGAATATAAGTACGAAACGCAAGAAGAGAATAAGGTACAAATAACAAAGTTGAAAATTCATACTTAGAATATTTTTACAAAGTCTCATAAAGACGCCTACAAAATACGCACAAGTTCATAGAAAAAATAAGAAGGAATAAGAAAAACTACCGGTTGCCGCCAGGCCTATCAGTGCCATCGACTTGACCATCTGGGCCATCTCCATCTGTGGCCTCGCCATCACCACCGCCTTCAGGGTACGTGTCTTTATACCAGGCATCCTCTTCAATCCGGTCCACACCCACGTCCCTCTCATCTTTATCAGCCTCCGTCATAGCAGGATCATACCCGCAAGCGATTCGAGCTTCACCGGACTTGACATGAGCATCTTCAAGGACGGACCCAGGAATAGATCGAGCCACATGCAGATCACGAAACACATCCAACTGAGCTTTAGTGTGAATCCATTCCTCGTACAGTCCTCGGGGAACGTTTGGGAAATCTCAAGTATAAGGAGATGATGGTTGCACAAGCATTTGAGCCTTCTCAGCTTCTAAGGCGGCCACCTGGTCCTGAAGGAATGAGTTGTCTTTCTCCAACTCCCCAATCCTCTCATCGAGCCACTCCTCTTTAAGTCTCTCCATCTCCAAATAAATCTCTCATTCAGAACGGAGCGTTCGGATCACCACCTAGAGGGACTCCACTTTCCTTTAAGCCGTCCAACAAGAAGACTCCACTCTCTCCAACTCGTTTTGCTTCTCAGTAATCTCGACGTGAAGAACCTCCCTGTGCAGGAGACACTCCTCCAACTTCCTGTGCAACTCGGTCACCTGCGGCTGGAGATCACCATATTGAGCCTCCACGACCCTGCTAACTTCGAGCTCTTCCTCTTTATTTCTTAGCATTCCCTCAAGGATGCTGCAATTTTTGATGACCCTCACTAGCTCGTTATCCTTCTCCTTCAGTTCATCTAGAAGAGCCTACAGATTTCCGCTCTCACAAAACCACCTACAAATTTCCCGGTGCTTTCCACGGTACTCGCGGTATTTTTGCCGCAACTTCATAAAAATAGCCTTATGCCTTGCCTCTCTTTGGGATCTTTCAATTTCAAAGATCACGATCTGGAAAAGAAAGAAAAAGAAAGCAGACAAAGTAAGAACGAGGCCTAAACGTTGAACATAACAAACAGAAACATGAAGCATCGGAAAACTTACCTTGAGAGCGAGGACAGCTATGCTCCTCGATAAGGTAGCATCATTAAACTCTTAGAGAGTTCGACCATCCACAACGGAGCAAAGGGGAAACCGATCCATGGGGATCGCAATAGTCCGCGTGGACCCCTCCAGTCTCACCTCCAGCTGGGTAAATCCATCATCCTCCTCTCGTCAGCATCGAGATTAGAACCCGTCTTGTAGCCATCCTCGGCAACGCCTTTGCCTCTCCATCGGCCGCCAAAGAAGAATCGTTAGCTTGCCGCGAATTCGACGGACCCTCCTTCCGCAAAGTATCAAAATCCACAGTGGCCGGCCCTTTGGCTCCTACGCCGCAAAAGGAAGAGGTACGCCTTTAACGACCTCCACCAATATAAGAAAATCAGATGTCGGCTCGACGTCGTCCTCAAGTATTATGGTCGCAGTCTCATGGATGAAAAAATCATCCATTATTAAATATGCAGCCCGAGCGACCCCATCACCAACATCCACCAATATTCTCTTACGGGGAACTAAATTCTCACCACTTGGAGACTCCTCCTCCTTCTCCTCGTCCACAAGATGGTGCAGGGGGAAGCCGGAAGCTCCGCTGTCGAAATATCCGCAGGCAGAGAAGAAATCGATGCTGAGGTAGCAGTAAATGGGGCCGAAGACCGAGTAGACCTGGCCACGGTTGAGGAAGGAATAGAAGCAGACGATTGAGCAGGCCTAGCCGCAGTCACAATGGGAATAGACGCCGGAGAGGAGGCAACCTTTCTCTTCTTAAATGCAAGAGGAGGAGCCCTCGGCTTCTTCGAAGATCCTTGGGCTGGAAAAAAAAATTAAAGTAAGGTTATCACCACCACCAAGAGCAAACTATAATAACTAGGCGACCATGAGACCAAAACAACAAAATCATATATAGATAAACTCATCGTCCAAGGAAGGAGCAGGCCCAAACTTCTTAAAAAAGCCCGGCCACTCACGAATTCCCACGATGTGAGGCAGAACCCGACCAACCCATTCAGAAATGTCCCCAACCAAAGGAGGGGGTGTAGTCTTGGATGCACGAAGAGGGGACAAAAGTTCAAAGCCATCGACTAAATAGATAGCTCAAATGTTTTAACAAAAGAGGAATAGACGCTTACGAGTGTAATTACAAGTCTCGGGGAAGCCATCCGTGTTGGCCACCACGTCTTCGGTTCTGACAGAGAAAAAATTGTGCTAGAATTGATGATTTGCTTTATCATCTATCTTCACCACCAAGCATTTGCCTCCTCGATGGTGAAGGTTCAACATTGTCCCCCTATCGAAACTAGGGTCGAAGAGATGCATCAGATGCCGAAGTGTGATCTTGACCCAGGCCAACTCAGCAAATTTAGTAAGCATCTTGATGATCTTGTAGATATATGGGGCGAGTTGAGCTGGGCACACGCCATAGTTGCGACAGAATTCCTATGCCAATGGGAGAAGGGGAAGAGCATAGCCGGCCTGAAAAGGATACGCATAGAACGCACGATACCCGGGGCGGTGGATTTGTACCACATCACGCCCTGCTGGGACCAAATCGATGTGGGCAGGTATTTGAATTTTGCCCTAAGCTCTGCTAGATCAACCTCTTTCATCACCGACTCAGAGACCTCAAGGTCGTCTTCAGGTGCCTTCAAGAAGTTAGACCTAACTTTCTCGCCATGAGTAATTATTTCCTCCATGCTAGGAAAGTTCTCATCTTCGACGGCGACGGAGACGCTATCAGCGTGAGGAGGCATAAGCACCGCCAAAGGGACAGGGTCAATTCCCGCACCGGCACCAGAGGTTGTATTAGCCATAACTTTGATGAGAGAAAGGATATTCAGGTAAACAAGGATTAGAAGCAACAAAAATCGCTAATACTAGGAAAGAAGACACACAACAATGGAAGAAGGAGAAGAAGGCACAAGGTTTTGGTGAGAAAAACACGTAAAGAACAAATGAATGTCATCACATCTTTATTTATAAGAATTTGGGCATCAAAACCAAGAGATTATGTCATCATTACCCGACATTGGAATCGAAACGGCAGCCCCAACTGACAGTCGCACGGGAAATGACGAAAAGCATCGGGAAAATGCACCATGATGACTCATGATATCATGACGTCATTCTAGTGCATAAACAACGTAACCCCGAAAGTTGCGGCTCGCGAAAGACCACATTGCCAGCTCGTCCCAAACTCAACTACCCGGTCCACTCGCCCGCTCTTCTCGACCAAAACCAACAAAATTCGCTTTTCGAGGTCGTATGAAGACGGCCTTAATAAAAGGAGGGACTAACTGTATAGGTCAAAATCTACCCCCGAGCATTTAGGGCGAGGTAGTATCGAAGGGAATAGTCAATCAAGGTCGATCAGGAAACACCGAAGCTCGTAGGCGGGATGTCAACAATGATTGAGGTCGGGCACTGTGGAAAGGGCTTTAACAGCTAGTGTCTAGAATAATATAACAGAGGGAATATTCTGGCCACATGTACTATTGGAGTTTTTTAGGGGTATGCCCCATATAAATAGGAAAAAAGATAAGGAAAGGGGGCATGGGATATTCACCGGAGAAACACATACTTCTGATAAAGATTCTCTCTCTTGTAAAAGATACAAAGATTACCTTTTCATCAAGATTCTTGTTCATATTATTTCACACTTTTTCATCAGATCCGAGAATAGTTCAAACATTCTACGATTTGTCTGTCACTCATCATTGTCAGGAAGAACAATCATCTAGTTCATTCATTATCTGGTAAATCACTCCTCCTATTTACTTAAATGTCATTTTTTGTTATTTATTGCTAGTTACTTCTCCATTATTGCTCACACCTTTTAGAATATTTAATGTATATTATTATCAGTCACCCACTAGATCTGTTTCATATTATCCACATGTTCAGAATTAACATTTAAAGGCATTATCATTAACTAAGTCTAACCGGTCATTACTAATTAAATACAATAGTTTACCGAAAGTTATACTTTTTGGTCAAATACCTATCATATTAGGATAAACCATGAGAGACCAGAATTCAAATTCTAGTTGTCAAAGACAAATAAACTAAGTGATTTTTCTCCATCTTTCTAAATTTTGTTAAACGATTTAATTACCTGATATTAGTTAAAATGTGCGCAAATTAATCCAGGCACCACCTTTATCCATAAAGGAATAATGCCAAAGTATGTGTCAGCCAAGTTAGAACGGGCTGGAAGCTGATTATTAGAGAAAAGCAGGCGTCCCAATCTTCCAAATAAGGTGCAGGTACATTATATTTCAGAAGAACACTAACCTGCTGGCATCTTTAATTAGAGAAAAAGGAGAGAATAGAAAACACTCTTTCTTGTAAAGCTAGTGTATGATTACTTTATAGTAGGATTGGAGAGTCTAATATCTGCTTGGCCCATGAGCCTTTTGAAGAGGGATATCTTGCTTGCCACACAGGTTAAGTTTGGATTTCAAGTCCCCTGTTGAAGCTTTGGATAGAATTTGGCAACAAAAGGATAATGCTAGTGTATTTGATGCCTTTCAATAAGGTCACCGTATATTTAATGAGGTCAAGTTATATGCAGAGCCAGATCCAAACTTTAATTTTAACAGGTTTAATTTTTAAGATTTTTAGCATTGAACTCATCGTACGGCTAGACAAAATTATTTTAGTATCAAATATTTGTTGAGATTTCAACAAGTTTCTACATATATTCTATATTTTATATTGAAAGTTATGGGTTCACATGAATCCGTAACCGGTAAGCTACATTCACCCCTAGTAAAAGTAAAAAGTTTTTAAAGTGTAGCAATTTAAACTCATCTGTAATAGGGGGAGATGTTAGAGGGTCAAATTATTGAAGTTGGGTTTGTGCATTTCATTTTGCTGCCGATGACCTTAATCATATATGACATATGTAATCACTTCCTTTTGATCAGTGTATTGATATGAGATTAATATTGTTCTTGGCTTTTGCTTAGAGTACACTCAAATCCTACTTATTAACCATATCTAGCAATATGTCATATCTTTTGAAGATATTCGTGGGCCACTGCTGCGAAGTAATATTCCCTTTCATCAGTTTGTAATTTTTTTTTTTTTTTTTTTTTTTTTTTGGGTGAGCTAGTCAATTTTTTGGAGGAAATTTAGTTCGTTATTTTAACCAAAAAAAAAATTAAAAAAAATTAAAATTAAAATAATAATAGGAAAGGTGCAGTTTCTGCGTGACAAATATAAAATTCGCTAGCTTCCATCATTTTTTTTAAAATGTCCGGATAGCATTATATTAGTTACTAAATACTTGCCATTTGCTTAATTATTGTTGACAACCACAGCTCAATGCTAATTATTAATCATCAGTACTAGTTATATAAATCCATCGATCTGTCAAAATTATTAACATGGAGAATCATTATGCTTAATTAAGAGTCAGCCTTTGTCAGCTAATTCATGGTCTTTTAGGTGGTGCTGTTTACTAGTAATTATCTCACAAATGATGATAGTTTAAATAATTTTTGCATTAGTCAATACATAACAGATGACCATCGCATTACAAATGCCAAATCACCGGTTTCTTTTTAAGGGGATAAATTAAACAAAGAAATGAAAAGAAAGATAAATAGATATTAATTATATTGTCTTTTTTTTTTTTTTTAAATAAGAAGAGAAAACTCAGAAAAATACCAGCGAAAGCAATACCTTAAATAAGGAAAGTCTTCCACAGGTTAACAGTATTTTTGTGATATACGTTATACTATGGATAGATAATGATAATTCATTAGGTGAGATTGACCTTACGAAGCTAGAAATTTTTTCAAGAGTATTCAAACTTGAAAGAAGTGAAAAAATATTCCCGACAAAGGATATTCAATATGTGTTATATACCTCTAAAACGTAATATTTTACCAATATACACAATATAGTTTTTCGATAAATAGTGATCAGTTGACTATCCTTCTGGTCATGTGGCTTCGCCACCGGTTGTAATGGACCTAATCCATTATACTCACAGTGCTTCTAAAAAGGATTATTTGGAAACCAAGTATTTCAAAAGCCTATGAAGTAACTTTTCTAATTCTTTTATTTACGCAACTTGTTAGTTTCACAAGTTCCTTATTTTTTTATTTTTTTTGGTTTCTCCATCACTTTCTTTCATAAAAACATAAGTTTTTAGATAAAAATTTTCGTGATATAACTGTTGCGTTAATCTTAGAGGTGAAAGGTTCAAAATTTTTCCTTTATTTCGTGTACGATATCTGTATCGAAGTTTCAATTAATCCAGATTTACATTGCATAATGCTCATAAATGGACGAAATGCTCCCTACTAGGATTTTTCTTATTTTTAAAGCTCGAAACCGAAACCTCTAACTAATTATGAAAGATATCATATTTATTCTGCAATGACTCATGATTGATATAAAAAGTTTCAATTATCAGCAAATATCTCTTGTCTAAAAGTAAAGTAAGAAATGGCAAGAGTAAGAAGAAGAGTCTTTTAAGGCGCAAAATGATAGAGCTAACTTTTGTTGATAATGTAACTTCTTTTTACTATCTGACCACTTAAAAGTTTAATGTAGACAATTATTTATATCAAGTGAAATTAGTAATCAACAAAATAAGATAATGAATTTCTTACGACATATTAAATTAAATTACACCTGTAACATAAATATTACATTATAATAGTATAAATAACGATAATAGAAATAATAATAAAACTAACCTATTTCGGGGGGTTGATGATGGCAAATGCGAATGCAGCTTTTGAGTTACGAATTCAACCAAAATTTAATATTTTTGACATGATATATATTATATAAGTAAAAAATATGACAAATATTAAAAATTAAATTTATAAGTTAAAATTCTTTAAATTTAAATCACGAACCCGTATTTTAGCCTGTTTGGCCAAGCATGGGCGGATCTACATGTAGAATTTGGGTGCTTTAGCACCTATTAACGGGGCATTTGCATCTATACCCACTTTTTGGGTTACGTTTTAACTTGTGTTCGCTTTACAAAAAAAATTGCAAGCGTACCCACTTTTTCGCGTAACTTCAGCATACGGGGCTGAAGTAGCAAAGACAATCACGCACAGCTTCTCCAAAGGCCAAAAATGTTTTTTTCCCAAATTCTTAACTTAAGGTGTTTGGCAAAGCTTTTTTGAAGGAAAAAAGTATTTTTGGGAAGAAGCAGAAACAGTTTCTGAGAAGTAGAAAAAAAGTAGTTTATTCTCAAATGTAGAAGCGAAAACAATTTTGACTTTTCTTCTTACCAAATAATCCTTAACAAAATATAGTATATACCAAAATAAACATTAAACCTAATACTTAGTATTTCTTTTTATTTTTAGGATAGTTTTCTAATATATAGTGACTTTAGGTGAATATTTTTTTATATTTGTTGAATGATTTTTAATATATTCGAATAGTATTAAAAGAATTAAAGTACTTTTAAAATTTACTTTCATATTTTACATAAATAAAATGAAAAAAATTCAATTATTGTCTGTAATAATAAATTTTTGAGATTATTTATTTACTTATGATATTAACAATTATAAATCTATTTATATCCTTATTCGCAATTTGATACTTAAAAATACTTTTTAGAATGATTAGCCAAGTACTTTTTAGAGTGATTAGTCAAATATAAATTATTTTTCTTCAAAAATATTTATTTTAAAATAAACACTTTCTCAAAATATGATAATTTTTCCAATTTCGCCGAACAAGCTATTTGTATTACGATTAGAGAGATAACGTAAGGAGCAGGTTGAAAGATGTGCACCGGCACTTTCAAGTACAACCCAGCGCCGCGTCTGAGTATTCGGTTTCGGACCGTGTACGCCATCAGCATTATGTAATTCTTATTCAACCAAAAACACTTGCTCTTATCTTAATGCAAAATAAACTTTTTTTATTTCTTTTATTTGTCTCAAGCAAACAAAAAGGTAGATTACGTTACACGTTAATTGTTTAATCCCATCCACTTTACACTTTCCTAAACCCCCCCCCCCCCCCCCCCCCTCTCTCTCAGATATTTTATATTTTGTTGCGCTGTCATTATCTAAAGCTCAATTGTTGTACTCGTTCTGTTTTAATTTACGTGAACTCGTGATTGAATACAAAATTTAAAAAAAAATAAAAAGATTTTTAAATTTATGAAATAAATATTTTGAATAATTATAAATTATTATATAAATTTTAAATAAAAGAATATGTCATTCTTTTTTGTCCGGGCTAAAAATAAAATAGGTTTACGTTGGCGGAGGGGAGTGTTATTTTCTTTATTGTTCGGTTTAATTTTAATATTAACTATTAAGCATTCTCACTCATCTGACTTTTATTACAAATTTTTGCCTTCTTTGAACATTTCTTGTGTGTCAGAAAAACTCACATAATATCCCATTCTTCATCTCCAAGAAAATACGCCCACAATCTTCATTCTTGGATCAATACAATTTGTACAGAAACCTCTGTTTACCATTTTCTTTCTGATGGATGCTTCAGAAAATGCAAATATTTCTCCCACATCTCCAAATTCGACGACTTTTGGAGTTCAATTCAGTCCGCTGCGCTTCTTCCAATCCCCAGTTTCCACTTTGCTTGAGTATTCCGGACTCCTTCGGGTCCGACCCGATAACCCAGAAACGGAGCCTCTTGTAGCTGATAATAATAATAGCAATGTTAGTGGAGATAGTAATAGTAGCAGTAGTGGGGAGGTTTCAATTAGAATAACTGAGGGTGAGGATAGTGGGGAGGGAGAGGGCGGTGGTTCTGTTGAGGAGAGGGAGGGTTCTGGTGTGGACGCGTCCACCGTGCCTACTGTTAGTGCTGAGGATGATGATGATGCTGCTGGGAGTAATAATAGGGATTCGACGTACCAAAGATTTGATATACAGCAAGTGGCAAGGTGGATTGAGCAGATTCTTCCATTTTCCTTGCTTCTCTTGTTTGTTTTCATCCGCCAGCATTTGCAAGGTATATGACACTCTTGAGAATTTTGTACTAATATTACTCTGAAAATGCTGTTTAGCTTATGCGAAAAGAATATGAGATGTCTTAGTTTGAGCTTTTGAGTTGAGCATGCGATTAATTTTTGATGAATCTGGTGTTATTTGTTTCGGTATTGCTATAGCTTGGGAAATTAGCTTGGGAAATTAGGGTTTATACCTTTGTATGTAATGTCTTGGCTGGCTTAGGCAATGTTGTATTTTAAAGGGTATTGAATGGCCATGGTCAACCAATCACAAATCACAGCATCTGTGGCTATTTGCAATCTATGGTTAATGTAAATTGATAGGTTCCACTCAATATTTCAGGTGTAGATGTAGTTTTTTTGGGTGATATGCAGTCATATTCCTGCATATATGTGTATGCTGTGGCAGATAAAAAGGAATACACATGCATCGAACTAGCAAACTGAGTAGCCTTCTGTTCTCATGGTAATTTCAATTTTAATGTATGAACAAGTAATCTATATATCGAGGCTATAGAATAGGTACATTGTTGGCCTCGATTTTTCCCTAGGTTTGAGTGCCTTGACGACTACCAATGACTGTCGGGATATAACTCACTAGTGTCCTTAGGTAGATTCTTTGATATCCTCATATCAGGTCTTGGTGTAACAGAAACCTTCATGGAATATTTATTCTTTAACTGCTTGCTGCTGTTTTTATGTACTGATAAATGCAATCAGTTGAGCTAGATATTGTAGGACGGTTGCCAGGATAAATGATAATCTCATGAAATTAGTTAGGAACTTATATGCGATTTTTGATGGAAGTTGTTGAATATGAAAGCATTTTGGTGGTGAAGGTGGTAATGTTTGTTAAACGACCCCTCGAACTCAATTACGCTAATTGATTTAGAAGTAGCATTATTGACAATTTAAATTGACTTGCGTGTGATAAGCTTGGTTTTTCTTTTTCTTTGCCTTGGGATATTTTTAAGGTAAAAACTATTCCCAAGAGAAGAAAATATGAACAAGTTCAACCTAATTCGCACAAATGCATAATTTTCCAAGCAAATTGTGATTGTCTATTTTCTAAGCAAATTTCTACCTATTTCATGATTCATGTATATCATGCTTTTTTTGGGATAAGTAAATACATGTATATCGTGCTAACTTTCATTTATGCTGAATCACATTCACCATTATATTCTAATTCTTGGACTGCAGGTTTCTTTGTCACAATTTGGATCACTGCCTTCATGTTCAAGTCAAATGACATTCTTCGGAAGCAGACAGCATTAAAGGTGTAATATGTGCTCCATTTGCTGTATTCTGATTTCTTTTTCTTTCATGCAACTTCTATTTTCATCTATCATCAGTAGAAAGATTAAGGAAAACTGAGAACCCTGCAATTATGAATTTTGGCTTTTGCAGGGAGAGAGAAAGATAGATGTCCTTGTTGGTTATTTTGTGGTTTTCGTGATTCATGTTATTGGAATCTACTGGTGGTATCGTAATGATGACCTTTTCTATCCATTGCTTATGGTTCCTCCGAAGGTCATCCCACCTTTCTGGCATGCTATATTCATGATCCTGGTAAATGGTATGGTTCTTGATCTGCCTTATACTTCTCTTTGTTGTTCGCACGTTATTATGGAGTATACAGGCTGTTGACCTTCCAATAATCTCCCAATGCATTGTTATCAATTGCATAAATACACTAAAGAATGAAATCAGGTGCTTTTGAACTCATAGCTGAAATCTGACATGTTCTTCTGATTTTGGCCATTGTTGTGCTCGCTTGAATAAATTCCCAATGCATTGTTATCAATTGCATAAATACACTAAAGAATGAAATCAGGTGCTTTTGAACTCATAGCTGAAATCTGACATGTTCTTCTGATTTTGGCCATTGTTGTGCTCGCTTGAATAAATTCAAATGCATTTATTCTTTCTTTCCCCTTCTTGTGGGTTCGGAAGTCAGGTTTATTTCTGGCAATCATTTAGTGGAAAACCTCTTTCCTTCTGAACCCGCTCCATACCTTCTTCTTCCCCACTCTACCAAACTTATGGAAAAAGAAAAAAGAAAGAAAAGAACCCGTAAAGATAGGGCCAGATCTCCCAGATAAACAAAGGAATGGAAAAGGAAGAAGAAAGTAGATTCATTCATGGAATCCTGATACGATATGAAATATTTCCTAGCAGCAATTTGCTGTGTGGCCTTTTTTCAGACACCACTAAGGGCCTCTTTTCATAGTTCATGTCTTTCTGGCATTTCTCTTTTTACATTAGACCGCCGTTTGTGTTAGTTTTAGTGAAGTATGCAATTGAAACAAGGTCTTAGTAGCGTGTGCCAGTTTTTCTCTATATTGTTATGATTTCTTCCCATCTATCCAAGCCTTGGTGGGTAGAGTTACCTGGCAGTGTTATCAAAGGCGAAAAGCGCAAAAAAGCTCTAAGGTCCGTTGGGGCTTTAAGCGCAATGCGCAAATAAAGCGTGGGCTTTAATGAAAAAAGGCGCAACTGGAGAAGAAGTAAAAATATGTATATGTAGTCCAAGACTAACAATTATAAGCATGAATAACAAATATATGGACAAAGAAATAGAAAAAAAAATACGATAAAGTGAAATATCAAATGTTTAATGTAGTATTTTCAGGATTACACTCATTGGCAAGGAAAAGTATGCCTTAGAGCCTTGATGCGACACTAAAGCGCCCACAAAGCGAGGCGAAGCGCTCAACTTGTTTTGAGCCTCGCTTCAGGGCTTAAGCGCGCCTTTGACAACACAGTTACCTGGTACCTGTGTTGGTGCGAGATAGCAGGTATCTCGTGGAATTAGGTAGAGTGAACGCAAGCTGGTCTGGACACCAAGGCTATCCAAAAAGGGTGGGGGGGGGGG
>ML413544.1:47796-176686 GCA_005239525.1 Nicotiana knightiana
TCCAAAAAGGGTGGGGGGGGGGGGATATTTTCTCCTCAGTTTAATGGAGCCTGCACTTGAAATTGGACTTAATGCAAGGTTGTGCCAGAATATGTTTACCTCCTTTGAGGGGTAATGATGAAAAGCTGTTACATTTGAAATCTCGTGGGAAGAGTGCTGATTTGATCCTCACCTTCGTCTTAACTAATGTTGATTCCAGATACAATGGTGCGTCAGGCAGCAATGGCTTTGAAGTTGGTACTGCTTATGTATTACAAGAATGGCAGGGGCCACAATTTTCGTAGACAGGTAGACTGTTAAGCAGATTCCTATGTGGTAATTTATTGCTTTTCTCTGTTCATCTTTGCAAGAAAAGTGAACTGTATTGTCTTGTAGGGTCAAATGCTGACTCTGGTGGAGTACACACTGCTGTTATATCGTGGACTGTTACCTGCTCCTGTTTGGTATAGATTCTTTCTCAATAAGGATTACGGCAACCTTTTTTCATCGCTGACGACGGGGTTGTACTTGACGTTTAAGCTTACCTCAATTGTTGAGAAGGTAAGGTCTTTTTGTAACTACTGTATCTGCTTGACCATATCTGGTTTTATCTTGCTAATATCAAGGTTTCATGGGGAACCCCCCTTCCCACCCTACTTGATCTTCATGTTTTTGTTAAAAAAATGTTTTGGCATGATTCCTCCGCAATCCCTCATACTCAGTTTATTTTGTTTAGGTAAAATCATTCTATACTGCTTTGAAGGCATTGTCCAAAAAGGAAGTCCATTATGGGTCTCATGCCACACCTGAGCAGGTATCATATTTTTACTGATTACTGGCTTGCAAAGCTCCTGAGACTTATTCTTAGGAGATGCCAAAAATTTGAAACTTCCTGTTCAAGGATTATTGTTCTTTGTCATTTTTATTTGGTCTGATAAGAAGTTTCATCGCCTTTGCTTTGAACCTCCCATGACTTCTCTAGACTCTAGAGTGCTCGAGCAACTATGTTACTATATTAGTTGACCAGTTTTTGCTTTTAATCAGCTTTTGCTAAGTGCTTCCGACTTGATAACGCAAAGCTGTATTACCAACATTTACTGATGTTCTAAAACCTATTCTTTGTTTGCCTTTATATATATGTGTACAGTTGTACACCCACATACATATAAAACAGTTACTTGTAAACATCTTAGGAAACAAAATGTGTTGACAGGATTTGCATTGGCAGAGCAATAGAAAAATTCTTTGAGATAATTATGAAATGATGCGTATTATTACTTTGATTAAAACATTCTTTTGGTTTAAATATAAGAAAGGTACCCCTGAATCTCCAAGTAGATGAAATTGTTTCTGCATTGAGATGTCCATTCCATCCCTTGTTCATGCATCCAGACAAGCAGGGCATGCCAAATACTGGAACCTATTTATGCATAGGCCTCCTCTCAGTTACCTAGAGAGGATTATATTTCCGTTTTCATCTTTCTTCTATGTCCTGGTCAAGAGAGTAGACTCTATGATTCGAAATCTAGAATCAGCAAATTTAGAAGTACTTGTTGAGTTAAAGTTTGGATGTTTCTGGAAAAAAGTTAATTGTCTTGAAATCTAGAATCATCAAAATGAGAAATACTAGTTGAATTAAAGTTCTGATGTTTCTAGAAGACATTAATTTCAGCTAGAAAATATTTTACAAAGCCATTTCTGGCTTAATGTAAACAGGTAGATTTTTATGGTACAAGCTTAATGAATGTTTGGATCAAAGTGTCACTAGATGTTTTAAGCTACAAATTTTAGGAACATTCTCTTTGTCTAGCTATTCCTTGGATTCGTTTGCTTCATTTTACATTGTCTTTAAGATTTCTAGCTTTCTTTGACAACTGTTGTGTACTTAGATTTTAAATGTCTACGCAGGTAAATGCGGCTGGTGATCTGTGCGCTATTTGCCAGGAGAAGATGCATGCACCAATTTTGTTGCGTTGCAAACACATCTTCTGTGAAGACTGTGTCTCGGAGTGGTAAGTCTTTCTGAAGCACTTCTTCACGAAAACCCTTTAGCTGAACAAATGCATTACGAAGTGCTTTATACTATTTTCTCTAGCAAAATGTCGGCATTACTCCAAAATATTGTCAATTCGGAGTCAATAACTTTGTGGAAATCAGGGTAGTAGTGTTACTTCGTAATAAAAGGGGTAGTTAGGGGTAACTGACAGTCATGCCATCTTTGTGGGCTCCTACTAGGAAACTCCCAATGAAGAAATAAATGAATGCTTAGGTGACTCTAGTTCAACGATATCCTATTAGAACTTCTGCGAGTAGGATTGTTGCAATTGTATGAGATTCTTTTGCTATGCTGAACTAGAAACCAAGATCATTAGTATCTTTTTTTTTTATAAGGTAAATTGTATTAATCAAAAAGGAGCTTTGGTGTAATTCAAAATAGTATTTTAGCATTCAAGTCTCATGTTGTTTTGGTAATGGTGGAAATGAAGTCTTACTTGACTAAAAGAGAAACAGGAAAAGGGGTGAAAAGAAAAGGAGAGGTTGCGATTTATACCAGTGTCACATAAATAGACAGTTCACGACTCCCATCTACTGCTCAGTTCTTGGGGTTTTGGAGTAGCTCTAATTTTATTTCCTTTTATGGGAATTATCTTTATGACTTAATAACCAGTTCACCCAGTGAAGAACTGTACCTCCAGTTTGTAATTCACCATTGAAGTTTCTTTTCTGGCTACCTCCAGTATATAATTCACCATTGAAGTATTTTTTCACCAAAACTGTTTTAACCAATAATTAAGAATGTTATGAACAGTACGAAGTGACTTTATTTTTAGCATTGTCAATTACCTCATGTGTCACTGCCGTAGTTTTGGAGGGGGTAGCTCTTACTCAAGAAATTTAACTTAAATGGAGAAAACTACAACAGGTGATGGATAGAGAGATTGATTTTTAGATAATCCCTTCTGCTGTTATTACAAAAGAATTTGGATAGAGAACTTTGATGCTATAATTTCTATTATTTGTTAAGGGGAATTATGAAAAGTCCCAAAGTAGGGTCTGCTCTTCCTTTTATTTGTAGTGTAATCAAACCAACGACTTAGTGGTCCATGGGGAGATTGTGATTGGCGTTGCTACTACTATTTTGGCTGACCACAGATAACTTTGTAATGCATTTTCTTTTCGTTCTTGTAAATTGGTCTATTTGTTTTTATGTTGAAGCTGATCGTTTTGTCTCTCGTGCTGTATAATTTGTGCCACTTAAATTTTTTTCTCTACTGTGAATTTCTCCGCTTGTTACTGTGTGAATCATCTAAATGAGGAAGTTTTATATCTAAATTTTGCTACCAGTTAGTGTTCTTGTAATAGCTAAAAGGGTTCACCTTGTCTTCAGGTTTGAGAGAGAAAGAACTTGCCCTCTGTGCAGAGCATTGGTGAGACCGGCTGATCTAAGATCTTTTGGTGATGGATCCACTAGCCTTTTCTTCCAGTTATTTTAGATACACTACATCTGACCAGAGTAAATATCTTGTCCATGCAAGTGGGCATTTTCCACAGCTTTGCACTTGTGGATTCTGGGGGTTGCCCTGTAATGGTTTTCCGCGAGAATGCAAGCATTAGAAAAAGGCTAACTCTTCAGTGGTTCTGGAATTTGTGGGGTGAGATAGTCTCCTAATCCCATATCGTACATAAATTGATTTTTTAATTATATTATGAAGAGAATATATTCCCTGTAATACTTCTCAAAAAATAGAAAGAAAGAAAATATCCTTGCAATCTGTATGTAAGTCACAATTTTCTAACCTAAGAACTTGCAAATTTTTGTTCTGTGTTGCTTCGTTTGTCTTTTTTGAAAACGAAAGACATTAATGTTGTGAAAGTATTATAACATTTGTGTCGTTGCTTATAACGCCATATTTGATTATCACTATACTTTTTCATTTGGTCTAATGTAATGACATTATACTTGAAAGGAGGCAAGTATGAAGGGGTTCCTCTTCAATTACGAAGATATACAAGAAAGACAAGTGATAGCATTTCAATCTTATAACGTTATGTCAATCCCTATAAATAGTTTATTTCCTTGTCAAATGTAGTCTGAATAAACTTAAATTTGTCATTCAAATTAAGTAATGCCAATATTTTCCAGGAACGAAGAAGCTAGCGCAGTATCAGTATGTAGTTAAAAAGTTAAGCCATATCATGAGAATTAAGGAGAGAATTTGCGACCCCAATAGGCAGAAAGATCACAGTTTGAATCAAGTGATCTTATGGTCATTGAAGTCCTATTGGTTTTCTCTGGTATAGCGAAGAAAATTTTTAATCAGGAGTTCCCGTCGAAGTTAATTTAGAAAAGATCCGCTACCAAGTAAGGAGGAGCTCAGTAAATGCAGTTTTGGGCAGAATGGCACATCAAAAGTAAATTTTAATCGATTTTTCCTCTGCATTTTCTTGATATATCATATACGTACCGAACTTCAGTATTTCTGGACAGGACAAGAAAATAATGGTAGGAAGTGTTCCCCATTTTCCCTTGTTTAGTGTACGCAAGTAGCAGTTTTTCGAGAGAAGGGGTAAATATCGTTAGCCAATGAGTGAATCATACAATTGAACAAACGCATTCTTGCTTTAACTAGTTGGAAAGTAGGGAGTTTGGTCCTTGAGTATTGTTTTGGTCCTTGTGTTATTTGATTGAACAAACAGACCTTCAACTAAATCTGACATTTGATTTTAGTTCTTGAACCTAGTTAGCATTTTAACAAAACCATCTTTTAAGAGCTGTAAAAAGTGAAGATGATGATTCTATTAAAATGTGTTTCCAACGTCTGTCAAAGCTTCATAAAATTCATACTTCCAATTTCTTCTTTTTTTAATAACCGTGGTGTCCGATTCATTTTTCTTCTCTTGGGAGGATCATTCACAGATTTAACCACAAATTAGTAGGCTAGACTCCAACGGGGAGCATGTATATCCTTAAATTTCTGCATATGGTAAAGAAGATACCTCTACTATAACTACTTTAATCCAAGTATAGGACAATCAGATAGTCAATATCTATAGCAGTAAACTGGTACATTTCTTTTATCTACTTTTGACAATACAACAACTGCACACCTAGCACATAAAGAGGCTTGTCACAGTTAGCAAAAACATTGCATGTTCCAAATCTATTTTCAAAAAAATAAAAAACCATATACCAGTAGATGTTGAGTAAACAATAAATGACGATATCCACAAAAGGGGGCTCCAAATTAATTTCTTCCAAGGATGAATTTCTCTGGATCAACGATGTCTTTTTATCACTGAGCTCGGGTAATAGACAGCCAGCATGAGGTGGTGGAAAAGCTCTCACAATACAACTGCACTCTGTCCAGCTCACCACTCTAATAAAAGTTCAACTCTAATTAGCATGTGATTTTGGTTCTAACTAGAGCTAGGCCATAAGGAGCTGAGTCTCGCTGCAAGCTTTGCACTCTTGTAATCCTCCCGAAGCTGAATGAACCTGAGTTTGCAGACAACATAATGTTCAAGTAAACTGATGAAAAATCATTCAAAAAAAGAAGAAGAAGAAGAAGGGAAGCATTCAAAAATATCAAATCCTTGACCATATTCATTATTTTGAAACTCGTTATTAATTGAATGAACTCATAAATGGACCCGCTAAAATTGATATCATCCAATCTTTTTAGTATCTTACTGCTGATATAACGGAATTCCTTTTGTTGATATATATGATAGACATGTGAGTAAAACACACATCTAACTTTATGAGAAAATCAGCAGGAGAACAGTCTGCTTGTTCACAGCCTACAAGAATACTTCAAAATGTTAATTACCTTTGTGCATCTTTCCTAATGCTTGGGGTTCCCTCAAACAGTGAGGAAAGACTTTCTGGAGCAACAATAAACACATTTGCCATGCTGGAAAAAGATGATAAACCAGGAAATCAGGATGATATCACATTTTGTGGAAGGCATGCCAATTATTCAAAATAAAAGCAACTTACATGCCCAGCTGTTCAAATTTCTCATCAACAGAAGGGGCATTGAAACTACGAACAAACTCCCCATACTCTGTTATATCACGCTTCAAACGCAATCCTCCACTACAGTAGACAAGGAGACAAATTATGCAATATACAAGCAAGCAGGAAGTTGTGTATTTTCCATCACATGTATCAACTTGGCCATGATTTCAATTTCACAAATAAAAAGGCAACAAGTAAGAAATATCAGGAGAGACTGACCAAGTCATAAAACGGTGCATAAAGTTTAGTTTATATAGAACTGTGCAATTAAATGCACACAGGGATACACAATGGATTTAAATCTAAGTAGATAATAAAGCATTACAGTGTGTATTATAGTCATTTCAGATTACTGAGTGTACAGGGGCATTACTTAGCATTGCAAAAACAAATAGAGGTGCGGCACTCAGCAGACAAGAGAGATTAATCTGAATAAAGGATCCGCTTGGATTTGAGCGTAGCTTACCACTTAAGAGAAATAAGAGAAGACCCGTCAAACAAACCCAACTAAAGGATTTCCATCACATTGTGCTGGGGTGAGAAAGAGCAACTAAATAGAGCAGAATACGGTTCACATAACAAACCCAACTAATTAAGGGTTTAATCATAATTGATTGATCAAATTGGCAGTGGTGATACGACCCTAAAGCTGATACATTCTCCTAGTAATATTCACTGCCAGGAACATCAGAGTCGCAGAAGAAAAAATAATAAAATAAATAAATAAAAAGGAGGAAGGTTCATCATCCGGAATTGCATGATGTAAAACCCATATCATCCAGTTCAGCATCCGGAAATGCATGATGTAAAGCCCATTTCCGGGAAAACTATTTACTCCAAATACAAATTGAATTCTAAAAATAGGACCTCTAAGCTCTACAGTTTGAGTTGGAGCCTAGACGTGTGTGGATAGTTAGGTACAAAGAGAAGAATATGAGGTAAAAATTAGCTTGTGTTGTAGTAAAAAGATATAGTAGCATTAACAACATGAAGAACGCAGTCAACAAATTCAAAATCATTACAGCATGAAATAAGAATACTCAATCTCACAATGGCGTTTGAGGGCAGCATAAAAGAAGATGCCAAAAGGTTATGTAAGAAGAGATGGCTACGAGACTAGTGTGTACAATATGTTGAAATAGCAAAGGTTGACAAGTCTAATGAGGAAAGAATGGCATCCTTGCTTCGGTGGTTTGAATCCACTTCCGAGCAGGCAAAAGGTTCAAACACCCCTTGAGTGAGAAGCAGATGTTGGTTAAAAAAGGAAGTTGACTTCAAGTTTGGAGCACATGGCATACGAAAGTAAAGTTCTTTCTGGAAAAAAATATGACGCCTATCACAAATTGAATTAAGGATAAGGATGTAGAAGTAAAGTGAGTTGGGGGATTAACTCAGTAGAACTTATACGTGGAAATGAGACAATCAATGTCACTAGTGCCTAATGCTTCACAAGAGACAAACAGATCCTTATTAGGGAGATCAAAATGCTCATGTGGGTAGAGATAGTTATAGTTTTGAACAAGTACGTGTTACAGGAAATGATGAAGCAAAGGATATTCTAGAGTTCGCTTTAACTTATGTTTTAGTTGTAGTAAATACATATTTTAAAAAGAAGGAATCTCAATTGATAAAATTTAAGAGTTGGGGTAACCATACTATGTCCTTACAAGAAGACGTGATAGAACCATGTGTAAACCTGTAAGGATGGTAAGGATATACCATGAGAAGCGATAACCACCAGAAATAGAATCTTGGTCTCGGACAACTTCAAGCACTTTATATTTATATTTTATAATGTTGGACTGAGATGAGCTTAATTGGAGCGACATGGTTAGTGAGGATTCATATAGCTGACCCCAACTTGCTTGGGATTGAGATGTTTCAGTTGATGTCCTAGTTGAGTAGTGACTGTGTTTTCCAGAAAGTGTTTGTCCATGCACAAATTTTGCATTCTCAATCCAAGAATGATCTTTGCAGCATCAGTACACAGGTTGATGCCTTGATGAAAGCAAAAGGAGATGATAGTGATCTCTTATCTGGTTTTCAATTTATGAGCAGAAGTTTCACAACTATTGAACTTCAGGAAACTAGATTCCCATCTGGTTTACAATAGATCAAAAAGAGACTCTATTTTTCTTTATTTCTAATAAGTTGAAATTAACAGACATCCGAATTTTCTTTCTTGGCTCTATGGCAATGCAAATATTTGCTAGAAGATAGCTTCCCGAACTCATTGAAACTAATGGGAGTATAAGCATTAGCTTGCTCTAGGCAGGGGAATAATTTTTACCATGGATCCTACGAGTCACTATGTCACTTTTGCAACTCCAATTTTACAACTTAACAAGCAGCAATAACAGCATTAGCGAAAGGAAGTACCTTGCATTAAAAGTGAATTTTTGCCAATGATTAAGCAAGCCTTTGTGTAAACGATTCCCCTATTAAAAGTAAAAAGTACACCAAATTGTTAGCAGAAATTTTGATTCAAAGAGTAATACAAATAGGAAAAAAATGCAGATAATGTAATCAGCTGAATTTATGAATGCAACAGAACACATTATGCACAAAGCTCTAAAACAACTGTAGATACACTAAGGCCTCATTTGTTTGCACTTAATGGAGGTTTGAATCTTAATTATTCGGATCTCAAATATCAAGTGCGCTTGTTTTTTAAGTCTGAATCTTAATTAGTCAGATCTTAATCATTAAGTGTGTTTATTTTTTTATTTCCTAACCGCTTAATGGGTCTGAATAGGTCTTATTGATTAAGACCTATAACAAAGACTTAATTTCATTAAGATGCTATCATCCACATTCACTACTAACCGCCGACACCGCGCACCATTATCACCTATACCACCATGCACCATCCACCCGCCATCATACTCAACCACCACCACTGACCACCACCATCCTTGACCATAGCCGCCACTGCTATTATTAGCGACTACCATCACCCCCCAACCCCGCCATTATTGATAACCACCACCCACCACCTCCATCATTATCAACTAATGCCACCACCATCATCCTCAACAACAACTACCCACCCACCTCAATTACCACCATCAACCACCCCACCACCATCATCAACCATAGGTGCCATGGTCCACCATTATAAACTACCACCACCTATCACCACCTTCCTCAACCATAACTACCACTACCAATCACTACTAGCTACTACCTAGAACCACCACCAACCAACCACCGCCTCCAGTCGGCATTCATAAGTGTCACCGTCAGCCATCACCACCACCAATTACTATATTATTTAAAAAAAATATTTATTAATAGAATATTAAATTAATTAGCATTTTATTTGACTTTTCTATTTATCAATTGTTAAGTAAGAAAAAATATAATACATTTAGATGTTGAAAAAACAAACAGCCTTAATCATTTAGTATTCAGATATTAATACACATCTTAAATATGCAAATGTGTATTCAGATTCGTACGTTCTAGTCTTAATACACATCTTAATATCCAGATGTGCATTCACATTTAGAAGTTTAATCTTAAAAAAATGAAGCCTAAATGTTAACATGTTCCTGACAATCCAAAAACAGTTATATAGGCGCATAGAGTAAATATCTCCTTCTGTTTTAAAATGCATGTTTGTCAGTTCAATTTATTTGGAGGTTCCATTGGATAGGAATTTTAGAGTCACAGGCTACAGGGTCATTTCAATAGATCCGTGTACCTAGACCAACAAAGAAAAGCAAATCCCCAAGAAATAGATCATTAACCAGCTGGGTCAAGGATCACTTAGCGTAACTTGTAGCCTAAAGATTGGGCAACTCAAAACATAACACAGAGGACATTGCCAGCAGTATGGGGTCAGCTAGGATAAAGTATAAGCAGAAACAAGAACAGGATTATACCAATTCAGTCAGGAAAGCTTGTTTGTTAAGCCCTTCCAGTGCTGTGAATGCCGATTCAAGCACCCGCGAAAGGTACGCGACAACTCTGGTAAAGGGAGAAGCCGTAAGAAATAGGAAATATCCTTCAGAATTAGAAAAAAAACTTCAAGAGGTCCTGAGATGTAATACAAAGAAAGAGAAAAGAAAATATATGAAAGGCCAATTCTATGCTATCAGAAACTTAGTACTTTGATGCATTCTTGATTTATTGAGAATGGCATGTTTTGATTTTTTGCAAGCCAGTAAAATAATAGGCAAGCTTAATATCCTTCCAAAGATCATACTTTTATAGCTTCTCTATTCTACATGACATAAGTAAAGTTTTAATTAGTTCAGACTTTGAACAAGCTTGGGTTGGCCGATGGTCAGGGGCAATGCCGTCATCAGGTGATCGATAATCTGTGGCTTTTTGTTCAGTTGAAAGTATGCGTTCCACCTGAGAACAGCCAAAGAAAGTGTAAGCAAATATCAAAGTACAACTCTGATTGGAAGGAAACAGAATAGAATCTAGGAAATTCAAACAGACTGGCAGTAACTATTGTGATGGTACTGCTGAGGCCAATTCCCACATACAAAGCCTAAAACAACCCTAAAACCAGATAAAATGTTTTGAATCACAGACCTCTGCCATAACAGTTTCAATGCACTGCTGAAGCCCCTTATAAGCAGCACCCTCAGCACTTGACATAGCTGTAGCCATTTCTTCACAGGAAGCAGCATGCGCACCATCCACAGGTAGTAAAAGCCGAGATATAGAGTTTGCGAAATACTGAAGAAAAGGAGTTCAAAATGAACATTACAAGAGACAACACAAGATTGTGTTATTTCTCTAATCAAACAAGGATTTTCACAAGTCCACTAGCATCAAACCAACATACTTGCTGCACAATAGCCACACTGCTTCCACAACGTTGCACAGCAACCATGAAAGATCTGAAACTGCTTTCACCAGCCGCAGCTGCTGCTTCTGCCTAAATACCACAAATGATATGCTTAAATCAGCCAATTCTATGAAAGTATAATCATCTACAATGAAAATTTACATAAACTTCAGATAGTAGTAAACAGGAATGCCAAAGTGATTACAGCAGAAGCGGCCGCAGCAGCTACCCTTCGACTAACGCTAGTTCCAAGCACAAATCTTTCCCTTAAAGCAGCAGCCTCGGTAAGGCTGTCTCTGGCTCTTTCAAGACCTTCAGTTATGTATATACTAACCTGAAAAAGTTTGAACAAGGCAGGTGATGATACCACATAAAAAATGAAAATACACCCAATCTCCCAGAAAACTCATATTGAATTACAATTTTTACCTTTCCAAAAATAAATTCATTAAGTTACATACTCCGCATGCCAGATGAAAGTAATGTAAATACTGCCAGCAGACACAAACTTCAAAATAGAAAGGTAATGGACTTACTTGATCTAGAAGGCATGTAAAAACAGCTCTTACATTTGCAGCAACTGCAGCAGGCTGTACAAACAAACTAACAATCAATTAGTTCAATCCTGTAAGGTCTGAAATGAATCAAGTTAGATCAATATCAATCCCTTAGGACAAGGTGCTGTTTGAAGACTTCTGCACAAGTCTACAGGAAACGGACAACAAAATATTTAATTACTTTACTCCTCTAACAGGACCAATAAACTTAGTCAGAAGAACGTTCACATTGCCTTTTGCGGACAAAGAACATGACATCTTCAAAAGGACATTAAAAATAAGCATCAACTTTCTAATTTTTGCTGTGGATAACTAGCATACACATTTTCAGGAAGAATTGCGTCTGTTCGCTAAATAATTTAGTTCGTTCTAGCAGAAGACAAAGCTACGTGCACAAAGAAATCAATGAAGTTCAGAGTAATACAGATGAAGTTAGCACGCCAATCTTTTCTACATCACAGTTTGCCGAAATATATGGATAAGCCAGAATGAAATCCTTGCAACAATAAGTGCAAGAAACACACAAAAAAAAAAAAAAAAAAAAAAAAAAAAAAAAAAAACAACTAATTCTATCCTTGATTCAGTTTTTCTATAAAGAAGGCAACTAGTAAAATTATATTGTTTCCAAGTATCTGGTATCTCTTGCCACTTCTACAGCAAATTTCTCTAAAAAGCATCATGATGAGGACAAGAAAGACTCCATCTCCCTCTTCCTCCCCCCCTCTCTCTATCTCTCTGAATAATATTAAATAACCAATGGCATCCACTCTCGAGCCCTTCTCTCACTATCAAGATTTATTACAGAGAGTCCGTCAAACCTAAAAGGCTACATATGAAATTTGTAAATGCACTTGAGCATTCAGGCACAATGCAATATATATTTTTTGGATTTTCCACTAAGCTTAATTTTTAAAATCAAAAGCTGTTCCCGCCATCTTGGAGGTATTTGCATTCCAAGAAAGAGTAAGTTGTAGCTCGTGCAACATCTTGAAACATATGTCATATATACCTGTGATGAAAACAAAGTGCATCTGGATACTGCTTCTTCATTCCAACGCACAAACTCTGTCACCACAGTGACAGAAATTTGCTGGTGAGAGGATGCCATTGAAGCACCTTTTGAGCGTCCAATTGTTCCAGATGGCTCAGAGGATTGCTGGCCTTCGGTACGCAGCTCCTCCATCTGCAAAGTGTAACCAAAGTGTGTTTACACAGAGTTAATGAGTACATGTCAATATAAATGTTAAAGGTGGAAAGCTTCCATAAACCCTGAGTTAAACAGCTTGCTGCAAGTTCATGCCACTAATAACGATCTTTTTCTGCTAAGGTTGTACCTCTAGAAGTTCAAGATTGTTTAATGGTTTCCAGAAAAACAAAAGTATTGTACTTTATGCAAATAGATTAGGTTAAAATCCACCTAAAGTCATCCTATTGCAGCTTATTTGGTCTCTGCAAGGAAATAATTTCAAGATTTCACAGAACCAGCTAACACAGCAAGTTGCCAGTCAATAAATCTGTTCTCTTTCTCTTTACAGTGCTTCAATCTCCATTTTATTTTAATTTATCCTCGCAACCAAATAAAATATTGGAAAGCAGACACGTTAATATTTAGAGTGTTATTTCAGTAGTTATTTACCTCTATGGTGTAAAAGTCTCTTCTTAAATTTTTCTTCTGCGACTTAGAGGATGAAAAAAAGGGCAAAAAGGAAAGAGAGGACTAGATAGAGATATATCCTGAGGTTAAGATGATAGACCACTAAGAGACAGACTGTCCCAACCTTAGCTTTGTAAAGTTGTCTAAGAGAGGCCTGCTCATACTCGATGTATATGTCTTTGTGTGGTAGAAACAGAGATTCCGTTAATCCTGTAACAAGAGGAAAAAACTACATGAGAATGTAACGGACATATACCAAAGGCATAATAAAGTATAATAGAAAAAAGGAAACAGCACCTGCTTCTTTCGAGATCATTTAAACAGTAGAAAATTTCTTCACCAAAAAAGTGTTGCAGAACAAATATTTGATTTTACCAATCAAATATTTCTGTACTTTTTTGGAACTCAAGCAGACGCAAAGACTAACTTAGGATAACACAAGAAAGGTCAGGTTTGAGATTTGGTATTTACATCTACATATTCCCCATTGTAGTTTAGTTCTATACTTAAGATAACATTCAGCAACTAAGACATTATAATTGATCAATGTTAGAATGTTAAAAGTTAGAAACAGAATATTAGAAGTGTCCAGTTCTAAAGTAGGATATTGTCCAACATTGGAGAGATAACATGCGCATATCGTGGTTAACACCTATAAAGTGGTGCTTCTTTTACTTATCCAATCATTAAATCATCAGTATATCTCATCTCTTATCTTTATTTTCTCACTAGATATCAATCCTCCTCTTTCATAGAAGGGGAGCCTTGGAGTAACTGGTAAAAGTTGCTGCTGTGTGACCAGGAGGTCACGGGTTCAAGCTGTGGAAACAGCCTCTTGCAAAAATGCAGGGTAAGGCTGCGTACAATAGACCCTTGTGGTCCGGCCCTTCCCCGGACCCCGCGCATAGCGGAAGCTTAGTGCACCGGGCTGCCCTTTGATAATTTTAGTACCGTGCCCGTGCTCGTGGCACCACTCACTCTTAATTTAGGTGACATTTCGGCCTACCATCCTTTATTGACAATTCCTGCAGTACGTGCCCTCTCTGATTATTGCTTCGGCAGCACAGTGCCTTTTGCCGGCAACTGTTCTAATGGTACTGTATTTCTCTTGTGGTGACCATTTCAGATTATTGTGCCTCCTTTTTGATTATCATTTGGCAGTACCTTGTCTCTTTCTGATGACTGTCCCAGCGGCACTCGCGTCTTTCCATACCATAGTTCTAGCATAAATTTTTCGACAAGATCCCGACAACTAAACCTTTTCCACTAAGATTCCAATAATCATAACTTTTCCGGCAATTGTCCAGCAAGATCTCTGGCAACCATATCGTTGATTATGTACTTTATACTTTCATAATAAGCAAACTCAAATTGGTTTTCCCACTTTAATTTCAAAGGGACATGTCAGGTGTTAGAATTAGAATATTAGAAATGTCAAGTTCTTACATAAGATCTTGTCCAGCATTAGTCGAATTTATATGTGTATTATCATGGTTGACACCTATAAAAGGCGTATTGTGTATTTAACATAACATCGACTCATCAATATATCTTTTCTCTTTTCTTTATTTTCCAACTATCAATAGCTAGAGAAAACAGATAATACTTGGAATGAAAGAACAAAATTATTAAATAGGAGAAAAAGAACAAGTGAGGGATTGTCCAAGACTTCAGCTTTTTGTCATCAACCTATTTCCTAGTGATACATAACTTTTGGTGGAAAGGAAGGAACTCAAGTTTCTTCAACAATCTGTATTTACCACCAAGCTTCATTAGCCATGTGGTACCTTCTTTTTTCCCATTCAATGGTAGAAGATATCCGGTCTTCTTTTGCTTCTACCTCCAATTCAATTAATTGATCTTCTTCCTTTACGCCAGAAGGGGGAAAAAAAGAAAGAACAACTTTATCATCTTTCTTCCCAGCCTAGTGGGTTTTATTGATTAACTGCTTATCCTTCTGCTATTCTTATATTGTTTTTTCTGCTATGTTCAGTGTCTTTTCACCTCCTCTTAACGAGGAAATGAACGTTCTGCAACGGAATTGAGGTAAATCTTCTGTTTTACATCCAATAGCAATACCTTACTGTTAGGGCTTTAGAGATTTGTCACAGACCTTATTGTTTCTGCATCCTAGTTAACAAAGTGATTTCAGTGTCAAGACATTCAAAAAATTTGGCTTATACATGTCTCCATTATAGAATACTTATAATTTTTTGGCTTATAGATGTCTCCATAAAAGTACATCCTCAATATATCATTTTGAAGCAATATGTAATCCAAATGAAAAGCAATTATGTACGGTGTACCAGTCTTTGTATTCTTCACTTGGAGGTTCCAGAACATTAACACAATAAAAAAGTTAAAAAAGATGTTAGTGAAGTTGAGATGATGGAAAGCATTTCTACCTTCAACATCCAAGTCGCCACACCCTACCCCACGTAAATCTCTTGCAAGCTCCTGTGTCTTTTCATATGCCACGGCTAGCAATCTGAGATACTGAATGCACAAAAATGAACAGCAAAAGGATCAATTAGTGGGTCATTCTTTCCCTGTCAATCAGCACCTTAGAAGAAAATCTCTTGTCATGTTACTCACTAATATAAGTCCTCCTTCTTCCATGGGAGGTGCACTGACAAGAGACGGTTTCAGCAAGAGTTTCTCAAGTAGCTTTGGAACACGATCCTCCAAAACACGCTAAACAACCACCACAGATTAGTCACTAAATCACAATTCACAAATCACAATTCATTTTTTGCAGTAACGCATTTAGGCAATCATTTTACTTGAATGGCAACCAGAACCAATAAAGAATAGCAGATGACGTGGAGGAAGCTCAAAAAATTAAATAGGGAGCAACGTTACAGAAAAATCAGTGAATATTCATCGGAAAGCATGTTGGTCATATAACAAGTCATAAATTAGCAAAATCACTCTGATATACTGGAAACATCATTGCACCAGAGGAAGATAATTCTAGAACTAATCTACCTCAAGCACAACGCCAGTAGTAACCCACCCATACCTGAACCAGTATTGACATTACATCGTTTGGAGAAGGAAAAACGGCTGCAATAGTGGCTGCTTCTTTCCGCACAGTCTCTGAAAGTAAATCCAAGGCGTCAGGAGGCATGTACTAAAAAGAGAACCACTGTTAGATTTTCAGATCATTTTGTCATTGATAACCTGTAATCTCTTTAAAAATTGAAGAAAGACCACGCGCGACATTGCTAGGGCTGGGTTGGGCACCCTGATCTCCAAGAACCAATTCAGCATCTGCATTCATGACCTCCACATCGAACATTGGACATAATCCCACATAGTGTTGCATAGCACTGGTACCCCTATTAAACTGCTATCCAAAAGTAACACGTCAAAAGCTGAAATTTTTTCTGAAATGTAAATAACCTAGAATCTGATACTTGACTCTCAGTACACAACGGAAACATCAGATGGTTCAAAAGAGAAGCAACCAACGGGGATCAAGAATGAAAAACTTAATAACCACTTCGTAAAGCTCCAAGCTTTTTTTCTAGATTATGATCAACTCAACTTATCCTATTTTTCCATAGAACTTTACATATGGAGCTTTGACCAGAGGAACAAAACTATAGGTCTACGTGATTTGCTTGGTTTACCTGCGACAAAATTTTAGCACATTCCCGCATTGTAGACAACTCCCGCTTCTGTGAAGCCGCATCAAATCGAGCTAGTAATCTGTTTTCCAACTCTACAAGCACCAAATAATAAGAAACTTAATATGTCCTTTAACAAAAAGAAAATACTATTAAATTGTAGGTTAGAAGGCCAGGAAGAAAATAAAGACGAATAAAAAGGAGAGTCCTCACTTCTTTATTGTTTTCCCAATCAGTAAGTTGCCAACGAATTCCTATAAATATTATCTTCTCAACACTATCATTCTACAAATCGTGCATGCAATATATACTATCAATCAATCAACTACTTCTAAATCCCAAATATGAATCCTCTGTATCTATTACACTCCATGTCTCCATCAGGTCTATTTCTTTTCAATACAAGGCAACCTGTCTTTTAGGACAAATTATGGATTATCTAAAGGTTCTCTAGATTGTACACTTATTCTTACATGGACATATATGTCTCTAAATAGGATAGAGAGACTTTCGACGACAAACCTAACGCAAGTATAACAACAACTAAGTCTTAATCTCCAAAGAAGAACTGCTTAAAGAAAACAAGGATGAACATGCAAAAAGCTGCCCGCACGAGAGAGCATAAAACCTTCCTTAGAATTACCTAAGACAGACCTTAAACTACAGTACTATGTGTCTGCTTCATAAAAGACACATGAGAAAAGAGGCACTTCATACCAAAGTAATGGTTCCTAATTCAGTTCATACCAATATCACTTTTTTCTTAATAAAGAACACCGGACGAAACCAATGATTGCTAGTTCAACCTATATGAGTTAAAACAGATAAATAAAATCTCAGTCATTTTTGTTGGGTATTTCTTGAATAAAACACCAGCACTCTTAGCTACATCAATTCTGGCTATAAGGGGTCCGTACTATATATATATATATATACATACTCCCTCTGTTTCAATTTATGTGAACCTATTTCCTTTTTGGTCCGTGCCAAAAAGAATGACCCCTTTCCATACTTGGAAACAATTTACCTTTATGCAATGATTTATAGCCATACAAAATATATGTGCCTCATTTTACACTACAAGTTCAAAAGTCTTCTCTCTTTTCTTAAACTCTGTGCCCAGTCAAATGGATTCACATAAATTGAAACGGAAGGAGTATATATATATATATATATATATCTTGTCTTTTATTTCCTGATTGATCAGTAGTATCTAGGACAACTTGCGGACACCTAGATTAATCCACTGAATACCTGCTACCTTCGACACAGGCCATCTTATTAAATAGAGTAGAAATTGGAGAGGGCGAGTTGAGGCTTGCCTTTCACAACAATTAGTTTTGTGCCAGAGAGAGTTGACACTTGACAGTCCAACAAATTTGTATGACACTTGGGGTGGGAGAGGGGGAGTTCATTGGGATGAGATTTGGAAGCAACCTTCAAGATTGAGAGATAGGGGAATTTCAAAACCGTCGAGCTACTGTGCAGGCAGCATGCACCAGAAGCAATATCAGATTAGTGGTGTGTGTGTGTTTGAGGGGGGAGCAGGGATGGTCTATTCATGGTTAAGTCTTACTGCCAAAGTTAGTGAGAGAGGAGCCGAGCTTCCCACACCTATCAATTCGGGTCCCAAGGGCGTCTATGAAGGTTTGTCTCTTCACGTGGTTTGCAGCAAGGGGGAGTGATACTAACAGCAGAAAACCTGACAGATAGGGATCACTTATATCAATTGGTGTACCATGTGCATATATTTGGGTGAAGACGTAGACCATCTTCCGTTAAATTGTCAGGTGGCTGCACATTTCTGGTGGGTGGTTCTAGATTGGTTTGGAGTACAGCGGGTGATGACGGGAACAGTGAAGGAGGCATTACACAATGGAGCTTTTAGAAGGAGGAAAAGAAGACTGAAGGCATGGGATGTTGCTCCATTAGCCCTCATGTACGAAAGAGAGGAATAGGAGCTAGTCTGAAGGGATTGAAATTGATTTTGTAACATTAAAAAATAGTCTCTCGTTCCTAGTATCTTTTCGCTGCACCCAAGAAGTTCCTATCTGTACAGAAGATGGGGTGTGTTCTCTATTATTTGTGTACGGCTCGTATACAGAAATTCTCCATCATTAATAAAACGGAAAAGGGTCAAATATATGTCCCTCTACTTTCATAAATTCTTTAATTATACCCTCCGTTATACTATCCACCTCTCAGAACCCCTACCGATACAATTTGGGGCCAGATATATCCTTATTTTAGATGGAGTGCCACGTGTCACTACTAGATTAAATTGATCCATCCCTTTTTTTTTAAACCCCATTCACTTAAAAAAAACACATTACCCGACCCAAAGTCCAACTCACTGCTTCTCCCTCTCACCTCTTTTCCTCCTCTCTTCTCACTGTTGTAACCATGGCCAGAATGTCCACCGGCGAACTCGCTAGAAACCATGGAGAACCTTTAGATTTGTCACCTCGCACTTTTTCTTCCCCTTTCTCTATACCTACAAACACATTTACACACAGATCTGGAAAAATACATACAAGAAACCGGAGACCCAAAAGTTTCGGCTCCAGATTTTACTGGATCTGACCGTAAATACATTTTTCTGGCTAGTCATTGCTCTCTTTTCTCATGTTTTCCTTTTATTTATCAAATCCGTCAAGCGGAAAGTTGTTGATGTTTGGGGTTGCAAAGACAGCACGAAAGTGAAGCTGGTGGTGGTTACACATTGAACACTGCTAGCTATGTTACCGTAAGGAGCACTATTCGAAGGCTTAGGTAGCAGACTGAGAGCTTAAATAGTCTCCACTGTTAGATAATAAGAGAGCTTGAATCTTGATTTTGCAATTAGAGAGCTGGAATAAGTACAGTGTTTGAAAATTTTGGTTTAGCCTAAGCATTTGAATGATATTCCCGATGTGCTATGTCCAGGAAAAAAAGGGTTATACATACTGGTTTTATGTCCATGCTTAAGCATTAATTTCTAATTAATATTAGGACAATAGACTTGCAAAGATTTGTCACCTGAGAGAGACGATAGTAGAACAACGTTGCAGTTTGTATTAACTATTTTAAGCATTGAGTTGATTGGTTTCAGAAGAAATCACAGTGAGGCGAGGGAGAAGAGAGGAGGAAAAGAGGTGAGAGAGAGAAGCTGTAAGGGTGGACTTTGGGTCGGGTAGTGGTTTTTTTTAAGTGAACCGGGTTAGGAAAAAGGGGATGGGTCAATTTAATCTGGTAGTGACACGTGGCACTCCATCTCAAATAAAGGTATATCTGGCCCCAAAGTATAATGGTAGGGGCTCTAAGAGGTGGATGGTATAACGGAGGATATGATTAAATAATTTATCAAAGTAGAGGGATATATTTGACCCTTTTCCGTTAATAAAATTATTTACCCTGCAGAAGAAACATCAATTGCAGGATTTGAGGTCCTTAAAGTCTGTCTTACAGCTCTAACAAAATACAACAAGTAGAAGTGGTAGATAGATAAATAAGTTGCTAATTTTGTACCATTGCAGTATTCTTGGAGGTTGGCAACAGCAACTTCCAGCCCTCTACTCGCAGTTGCATTACCAACAGCTGATGAGATAGTCATGCTTTGTCTTCCAATATCATCCTCAGCAAATGATCCTGATTCAAAAGATAATCTTCACAAAAATCTTCGGAAAAAGAAGAAAAAAGGTCCTAACATGAAAATCCCTTGAAAAATATTGTTGAACGTAACTGCAGCCATAAAATACAATATTGTTACACTCTTGTATACCAACAAAGAGTTCAGTGTCGAGTCCATTTGTTTTATCTAAAGAGGAACAGCACAGAAGTGAAGGATAAAATATCCTCCTCAAATGGAAAGTGGAAACGAACGTTGTGCAAAGTGCATGCATCAGTATATTTAAGATATTTAAAACCTAGGTCTAAAGTAATACAAGCGATGAGGAGAATGAATAGTGATCAAGACAATTGGTCATTGACTGGGACACGCCAAAATCCAACGGTCAAACCAAACCACTCTCAAATGCCCCTCCTAGCCCTCAAAAAAGAATTTAGAAAGGGCACAGAGCAGCAGGATATTCGCGTCAGCTATTCTGCTATATCATTTGTCATACATATGATATGTTCCTAAGTAATGGAAAACGTGTAAAGAATGTGAGCCGCTACACATTTTATGTCACCGGCCAAAACATTTGAAGTTCATAAAGTTTCCTCCATGATTATGAGATTAAAATACAGAGATACTAGATGTTATGTCAATGAAAACCTCATGAGAAGACAATGTGTTAGCTTTGCTTAGTCAAGGAAGGAAAATATCTAAATCAGGGTCTAGACATGAAAAAGAGGACCCAGCTCCAAGCTGCTCGGGGCATAGCTGAAAACTAAAATAGGGAACTAAGCAGGAAATAATGAGGAAGAAGACGAGATACATAGAGAATACAGAGATTAGGTTCAAGACACTGATATAACAACTTCCACATCGGAAGCCAACTGTATAAACTGTATTATTAACAAGACTACAGATAAAAGCCAAATGACATGATTATGATACAGAGGCTTAAAACTCAGAAGCAGCTAATTTTCTTAAGGGTCATTTGGTTTGCAAACAAGTTATACCGGGATTATAATGTTGGGGATTATAATAGGGGAATCATATAATAACGGGATTATTTAGAGGATATACTTTTTTCTATAGATGTTTGATCTCTTTGGATTAAAAAAGGGATATGATATAAAACCTGTGTTTGGTTTTATAATAGATAAACTAGGATAAACTGTCATACCAATTTTAAGCTTGGCCTTCTTACTGGACTTTGGGAGAAGAGCTTTGGAGAAGGGCACTTTTATCATTTGATTGTTTTGCCCCGGGATTAGCTATCCCAGGATTGTTATCCTATATTGAATGTGGTATAAAAATAATAACCAAATTGTGGTATAACTAATCCCAAGATTGCTTATACCAAGAAAACAACAGCCAACCAAACACGAGCTTAAATAATCCCACATTTTATCCCGGGATTATTCTTCTTTTATCCCATGATACAAACGACCCCTTACTTTATACATTGGCTACTAGGTAACAAATATAAGGAGTTAAGACTTTACAATTGACTGCTCAAATGATCACGGTAGAAGAATTTTTAGGTAAAAAAAAGCATGATTTTTGCCACATAGAATATTAAGGAAGCATATAGATCTTACTTAATTTTTGAGCAATCGAAGCAGCTTCAGCAACGCGACTATCATCAGAGAACAAAGGAGAAAGTTCCATCAGGTCTCCTGGACTGCTATTGAACTCCATCAAGTACTATGAAATGGAAAGCAACTTACACTGTCAGTTTCCAAATGAGGATAGAAACTAGAATAGCCCTACATGCAAGGATTATTTTGCCGAATGGACGAAGCTAGTCATGAAAAGTTTACCTTTATGAGCTCTATTGTCTGACTAGCAACTTCTCTCTGAGCATCTGCACTCTGGACACAAACAGAGATTCAGTAGATATGGACATACTAACAGCATTAAACAGCTCAGGAAATTAATCAACATGGACAAAATAATGGAGTTAGGTCTTAAGGAAAAATTTCTTTTTCTTTCTGCTCTTAAAAGTAGGCATTTCATTATTAGTAGAAGAAAAGCAAAGTAAATGGGGAAGGATACTGTGGTATCTCTGGAAGCAAACATACTTGCACTTGGTCATAACGAAACACTGTCATTTGACCATTGTTTATACTCCACATAAAACATCATACAAAATTAACCTTAATCAAGCATCAAAATTCAAAACAAGTGCTTACAAGACTTGCAAAAAGCAAAGAAGGAATTAAGCTGTTATACCTGTAGATGATCACCTATTTTGGCAGCTGTTTGACCCACACTAGATATACGCAAATCCAACCGTGCAAAGCTATCAAACAAGCCGTCTACACCTTTTTCCAGCTGCACATTGCATTGTTCATCAAACTTAAACTGAGGTCTTTATCTAGGTAAAAAGCATCTCTTTTTTTTAATATCCCTAGAAGTACAAAGTGAAGAAAGAGACAACAACAGACCAAGTGGATCGATTCTCATTTTCATAAAACAAATTTAAAAAGTATATTGAAAACATTCCCCACATACTGTGATTTAAAATGTTACCTCGGCAGCACTTTGTCATTTATTTGCTGTATCAAGAAACTTACTCCATTAAAGGAGCAGATTGCACTAAAATGAGCTAATTCCCAAAACTATTTCCAGAAAAAAGATTTCCCTTAAAAGAACTTCATCTTATAATGACCACAGTCCAATGAACTAACCTCAGAAAGTGTCTTGCGGTGCGTTGTATCTTGGACAGCAACTTCCTTCTTAAGATTGTTAAGTTTCCCATCAATCTTTGATCAAATATGAAGGCATCAGATCAAAAACCTTCAGAAACAGTATTACCTTACTGAATCCGCACATAATCCTTTACTATACCTGTTTTCTGAGATCAACCAGTTGTTTACACGAATTCTTAAATAAAGATAATAAATCATCAACTTCAGGGAATAGCGGACTTGACATTCCTTGTGCTGACTTTCCCGCATCTGGTGGTGTCCGCAAATTCCCATTTGGTAGAGCATCATGGCCTTCAGCTGCGTCTGATTCTTCTTCTTGATAAGAAGGTAATATCTCATTCACCAAGTTACCAAACAAGCCATCAAAGGAGAACTCCCCCTGCATTTAGTGGGTAAAACACGCTGCTGTCAGTTAACTACCAACGTTCTAAAGCTTAAGTTGGCATAATCTTCCATACACATTATATGACATCTGAGGCGTCACCTTGAAATCATCTATGTCAAGAACAAGTGGATCAGAGTCAGCAGATGCAGAACTTGAAAACCTGTCAACCCTCACTCCGTCTCTAGTCTCTCTCATCTATTCTGAGTCACAAGAAAATGAAACCAGAAATTATATCCGTCATCTTTGCTAAAAAACTGGATTATAATCATTTGACAAGCGGGATAACTGAGCTAAAAAGTAGCATAAATTTGGTGGTGTACAACACAAGAGTGTGATCAGTCCTCGTTGGTTACTTGCCAACAGCTATAGGATAGACAACCAAGGAAGAAAAAGGTAGCAACAAAAAAAGTGAATTTCTAAAAGTATAAATTATGTTAAAAAACCTAAAGGCCACAAGACATTCAGATATTTCATTCAAAATTGAAAACTCAGATGAGATGTAAGTGTGTGTATTGGCCATTTCTAGTAACTATTGGATCTGCTCTAAACTAACCTTATACGGAGCCGGGACATATATCTGTTCCTTTTTTTCTTTCTTTTATGTACGATAAGATTTCATTAATAATAGCATCCAGTACATGCTAACACCTACAAGCTGTAGGAAAAAGAAGTTAGCTCGTGAAAACAAAATACAACAACAACAAACCCAGTATGATCCCAACAGGTGGGGTCTGGGGAGGATAGTCTGTACGCAGACCTTACCCCTACCTAATGCAGGTAGAGGGGTTGTTTCCAATAGACCCTCGGGTCAGGAAGGTCAAGAAGAAGAAGAGGAAAGCAAGGAAGGAAGAAAGAAGGAAGAGAAAAGAAAAAGGGAGAGATAAAAGATAAGTAGTACCAAATAGTAGCAACAGGGAATACAATACCTGAGGCGAACAAAATCACATAATGTAATAAAAATCTAAGAATATGAAGGGACATGCATGCTATTAAGACTATCGGTGAACAACTAAAAACTACCCACTAACCTTCTATCTTAATCCTCGGCCTCACACCCTTCTATCAAGGGTCATGTCCTCAGTGAGCTGAAGCAGCGCCATGTCCTGTCTAATCACCTCTCCCCAATACTTCTTAGGCCTACCTCGACCTCTTCTCAAACTCTCCATGGCCGACATCTCACACCTCCTGACAGGAGCATCAATGCTTCTTCTCTTAACATGTCTGAACCATCTCAGCCTCGACTCCCGCATCTTGTCCTCCACGGAGGCTACTCCCACTCTGTCCTGGATAGCTTCATTCTTAATCATATCTCTCCTGGTACACCCACACATCCATCTCAACATCCTCATCTCTACTACTTTCATCTTCTCCACGTGGGAGTTCTTGACTGGCCAACATTCAGCCCCATACAGCATAGCTGGTCGAACCACCACTCAATAAAACTTACCCTTAAGTCTTGGCAGCACATTCTTATCACATAAAACACCGGAAGCGAGCCTCCACTTCATCCATCCCGTTCCGATGCGATGTGTGACATCTTCGTCAATCTCCCTGTTACCCTGGATAATAGACCCGAGATACTTAAAACTCGCTCTCTTGGGGATAACTTGAGCATCAAGCTTAACCTCTACGTCTGTATCATGGGTTCCGTCACTGAATTTGTACTCCAAGTATTCTGTCTTGGTTCTACTCAATTTGAAACCTTTAGACTCCAAGGTCTGTCTCCAAACCTCCAACCTCGCGTTAACTCCCTTCGCGTCTCGTCAATCAACACTATATCATCGGCAAATAGCATGCACCAAGGCACCTCCCCTTGGATGTGTCGCGACAACACATCCATCTCCAAGGCAAATAAAAATGGGCTAAGAGTCGATCCCTCGTGAAAACAAAATGATAAAGAAATAGGACCTTGGGTCTAACTCAACCCAAAAGCTAGTTCATGAGGTGAGAATTGCCCAAGCTATATAGGGAGACCAAGTCCCGCATCCCCATCCGATGTGGGAGACTCAACACCATACGCCCATGCCTGAGCATGGACAATATAATATGGGGACCCAACATCGGTGAAACAAAGAGTTGAGATGGGTCCAGCTCTGATACCATGATAAAGAAATGGACCTTGAGCCTAACTCAATCCAGAAGCTAGCTCTTGAGGTGAGGATTGACCAAACCATAAGAAGAAAGTCCCCATCCTCATCCAATGTATCCCCTTAATTTCCTAAGGAAGGGACATATCTTTTCTTACATCACCTTTATCTCATTTCTGGCTTTTTCATTTAAAACAACCAATGGATACTTTTCTACCTAAAAGCACACATCCTGATATTAGGGATATCAACCTGACATGCCTGGTAAAGAAGCAACTAAACATCTATAGGGCTATTACTAAATACGTTATTAGAAATTCCAAGATGATTTATAAAAGGAAGATTGATGCAACCCCTATCCCGATGGGATAGCAATATATGTTCACAACAGCCAGATTAGTGGTGGACTATGGAGAGGAATTATCGGAAAACTTGAGTTCTCCATGTCCAATGATTCGATATCAGAAGCAAACCTTGATTTGGCATATGAGCTCAGATGTCAAAGAATCTTTTAATGGACTCCTAAAATTTCATTGAAACATCTCTCGTCGTGTGAAGTGAAGGAGCAAGGAAAATCCCACTGTGATGAGCTCTCAACACCAAGATGTATAAGACACGTTGAATTTGGAGATGTCATGGGTCAATGCTCGAGATGGATGAAGGGATAAAATTAAATAGTTTGGTAACAAATAGGGACATCCCAATTATGCCCTACAACATATTCTTTTGTGCTTCAAGGATGATCTGTGGTTGCACGTAAGACATTTGATGAACTGATGCTTGCAAATATCCTGCCATTTTCGCAAGTTGCTCGAAATGCATTCCGATGCTAGATGACTTAAGCAATAGAATTGAGTGGATATATGAGTTAATGGTTCGTCTGGAATTTCCACGGAGAAGATCTTATTCTTCTCCTCCTCTAATATGTTTCCGCCACAGAGTTGTAAACTTTCATCTTAGATTAAGCTTGCCCATTACATGTTGGTATTAGAAAATGACATGTCGACCAAGGACAAAGAAAATGCTTTGAATTCCCTTCACATGTTATGGTAATTTTGGATGGAAGAAATAGGAACGATTTTGAAGGTATTGAGACTCTTATTCGGAGATCAAGGGTTACATTTTATGTAATGTTGGAACATTTAGATGGCTAGTTCAGTAAGAACATCTTTACCGGCACCACCTTGATGTTTCTGATTTCCATACGTCTATAGGAGTCGGTTTAAGGGACATACTTCCTTCCTTGCTGCTCAATTCAAAGTGCAATAAGGTCATTGTTCGCTCCCCTTTAAACCTTCTAAGGTGGTTGGGAGCTTATTATATTGGTTAATTTCAAGTTTCAGCAACATCTTTTCTCTTATATATTTCTAGGATTACAAATTTCATGGACCTATTTATCTTAGGGTCACAGAGCTTCACTTTACCCTATGTTTGGTGAAAAAATTGGAAACCCAAACTAGAACTTGCAACTTCAGTAGATACTACAGCTAATTCATTCCTTTTTTAAGAATACGATACTTTTCTAATAAACCGGAGAACACTAGAACCTGCACTTCAGTGGAAGTAGGCGAGATCTCATCACCTGATTACAAAATATCAGAGCAATTATTAACAGGTGAAAAGCAGATTCACAGAATCCAAGCAAAAACAACTCCAACTAGCACAGTGTTGTCAAAGGGGCCCGAAGCTCTGTGAAGCCCAGGCTATGCGCTTCACCTTGCTTTGTTGGCACTTTACTGTAGGCATTAAGGTGCTAAGGCCTGCACATCTTCACGAACGGGTTTTGTCTTTAAGAACACAACACTTGACAACAAATATAGTTGACGAAGTGATGCCTTATTGTTAAGAAAATGTCATGACTAAACTTTTATGATTAAGAACAAGAAATTAGAAATTCAATTACTTAATTTTAACTGCACATACATAATTCAATTAAAGTTTTTACATTCTTTGTCCAAATATTTGTGTTTTCTTGCTGTTATATTCCTACTTTTATTTCTTCTCTATTGGCGCTTTTCTTCACTAAATCCCATGCTTTTATTGCGATTTGCGCTTAAATCCCCAATACGCTGAACTAGCAGCAACATGTACATGCAAATATTCAGCACAAATTAAAGAACACAAACTAGTCACGGAAACACAAGGTTATTCGGGACACAAAACAAGTAATATCAAGATGTTTAATTTTTGTATAAGGCAAAATTAGAGACCCGACTGATCTAATACAATTTCAAGCAGGCACTCAGTCTAAAACAACGAAAAGAAATCCAGTTGAAAATAAAAGCAAGAAAATTCTTCGAAAATAAATAGTTGCAATTCAAACATCAACTAATGAAACTGTAATTATATTTTTATTAATGACTAGGATGTGAAGCTGAATGGTATATCTCACAACAATGAACAAACACAGGAAACTAAAAGTATCAGATTCAAACGCTTCAATTACAGAAACTTAACAGTAAAAAGGAAGTGAAACAAAAATAAGAGCTGACCGCTAATACTGTCAATCTTAAACCTGCAAGGTATTTTCATTTGATCTCATAGACCCAGTTGTATCTCAATTTGTAACAGTATGCAGGTTAATAAGAAAATGCATAGCAACTGAATTAAGCAAGAAGTACAATTGAGTAATTGAGTAGAGAAATTAACTCGCCTTTTTTTTTCCTCAATAATGTAGAGAAGAATGAATGGCGCAGTTTGCAGGACCACTAACTCAAATGGAGTCCGCTCTGTTTCCAGCTAATTGGCGATCAGGATAACCAGTCGAAAATTTCAGGATTAACAAGAAGTACAAGGAGAAGAACACGGTTTTCGTTGGAGTAGAGAGAAGAAGATCTCAACGAAAGTAACAATGAGCTTTTCTTTACTGTATTTGTTTATATTTTCTCCGTTGTAAATGTAGACCGAGATCCTCTGGGCAGCCAGAAGAGTCATGGAGTAAGGGACAATTCAAAGTTTACTTGTTGGGCCGGGTTGGCCTGTTCAACATGTTTGGGTAAGTGCACCGTCAGCCGGTAACAAGACATGTATTTACTTTTAACCCACGGTGTAAATGTCTTTAGTCTTTAGCCATCTGCCCGGACAAAAATACCCTTTTGCTCATAAAATTCAGGATCAAGTGTCCTTAACTTATGAGCTTGTTACTGTAAGTTCAGGACTAGTTTGTCCTTAATTTATGAGCTTGTAAATCTAAGTTTGGGACTACATGTTCTTAACTTTTGAACTTGTAAATCTAAGTGAAGACTACATATCCTTAACTTTTGAACTTGAAACTCGAAGTTCAGGACTACCTGTCCTTAATTTTTGTGCTTGTAACTCTAAGTTAAGTACTACTTGTCCTTAATTTATGTGTTTGTAACTCTAAGTTAAGGACCAAGTTTCCTTAATTTTTGAACTTCCAACTCTAAGTTCAGAACCAAGTGAACTTAATTTATGAGCTTGTTAATGTAAGTTCAGGACTAGTTGTCCTTAATTTATGAGCTTGTAAGTCTAAGTTAAGGACTACTTATCCTTAGTTTTTGAGCTTTTAACTCTAAGTTAAGGACTACATGTCCTTAATTTTCCTGTCTTTTTCTTTCCCTTTCCCGGTCTTTTTCTTTGTTAATATCTTATGTTCTTGCTTTACATCTTATTTAATTTTTGTTTGAGATTTACTTGTTGCCTCATTCTCTGTTTGGTTTTAATTCATTTCTGATTTGTTTTTGGTTTAGTCGTGTTTTAGTTTGTGCAAGCAGTGTGATCGAGCGCTAATTCACCTCTATTAGTCTGCAACTAGTAGCTTCACATGGTTCTGTATTTATTTGCATTAAACTAGTTGGTACCAGTTGATATATTTGGAGTATGTGATCGAGCAGGATTTTGAAATTTTGATAAAGGGTTTGGGAAGGAAAAGAGATGGAAGAAAGGGTAACACCATCTTTTCATATTAATTTTAATAGACTAGCGACTACTTTTTCTCAGCACTAAAAATGCTGGATAAAAAGCAAATACCACTTTAAAAATTAGCTACCCCGCGCAATTTTTACCAACATGTTCACTTTTTTTCTTTTTGGAAACTAAAACAAATCATCCTTGTTTGCAAAATAAACTTTTTAGATTTGTTATTGTTTTGACAAATTGATGAATAGAGCTTATTTTTATATAACATTTAACACATATATTTTAGATCTGAGTTTATTTGGATCGTATGCTAAATTATAAAAAAATTGAAGAATAAGTTGCTAATTCTGGCAAAAATTTGTTTGTCAAATGGCACACTTCAAAAAGAGAACTACGAAGATGGCCTTAGTAAACTGGACCATACTTTAGGCAAAAATATCCTTAGTTTGATCTTGCCAAAGGTCACGCTTTCGACAAAAATATCTAAACGTTGGTAAGTTAGAGCAAACTTTAGGCAAACATGTCCTAAGTTTGACCTTGACAAAGGCCACACTTCAAACAAAAAGTTTGTCGCTAAACTTCATACACGAATTTTGCAACTTAGTTCTGAAGTGAGTAAAATTTATAAAAAAAAAAAATAAATATTGGTCACACTTAAATAGCACTCCTAAAATGTGATATATGTGCCCTTAGCCCTGTTTTTTTAAACTTTCCATTAAAAGAAGATTTCTTTTTCTCTTTTTATTTAAGTTCAATTGTTTTGGGAGAAAAAGATTAAAATAAGTTTTAGTGTGACTTTTTGGGTAAGGAGGGACATGGGTAAGGCTATGATGTCACTCAAACCACACGGACAAGGTCATCTAAGATGAGGAGCTTGTTGCAATTTCAATTCCTTATTCAATAATGTATTATTATTCCAACATTAATTGTTTGTCATTCCTACGAGAATCAGCTTGTTGTTTCATCCTTAGATGAGCACTTAACAAATGATGTTTAAGCAATTGTAATTTCAATTTCTTATTCAACAATGTATTATCAACATCACTTGAAGTTGATTCTCCTGATACTAAAGGCAAAATGTAGTGGTGGTGGTAGTCTTTCATAGAGCGTCTCGTAAGGAGTAATGATGTTTTAACTTCAATACCACACAAGAGGAGGGGGGTGATTTGAGTGGTGTCCAATTTTTCGCGTGCACTGATTATAGAAGGACCTGGTTCTTCTATGTGTTCCTTATACTACTGTTGTGGAATAATAAAATGCAAAAATTAAAGAACACAATAATTTTTACGTGGAAAACACCGGCTCAAAAGGTGAAAAAATCACGACCTATTATCCAGTAGGATTTTCTCCAAACACTTCACTACAATTCTGAGCCAACAACAAAGTTTACAAACTCTTGCAAACCTAAGGATTAACTCTAACCCTTATAGTAACCAACCACAGGTTGTTGCCACTTCTTCAAGTTAACTCTAACTTGAACAACTCGAGTTTAAAACCTCTTGCAAACCTAAGAATTAACTCCAACCCTTATAGCAACACGCCACAAGTTGTTGCGACTTCGTCAAGTTAACTCTAACTTGAAAGATACAACTCAGGTACCTAGTATAATTTTCTTCTAAGAAAGCTGAAAGATACAACTCAAAACGCCTACTACACACTGAACTAGAAATAAAGAAAGACACATAAAACTCTTTATGGAGCTGGTTCTTCAATCTGTTTCGTGTAGCTTCTGATCGCACTCTTAAAACTCACAAGAATTGCTCACAAAATGCCTTGCTATTTTGCTCCCAATTCTTACTTAACTTCAGTATGTGTGCATCACCTGTAAAAGAGAACAACACCGATATTTATAGAGTTAGTAAATAAAGATTAACTAGAGTTCTAATGCTTTACTCTTCCTTGGTGGAAGAGTTCTAGACAACTTCAACTTCTAACTCTTCCCTAATCTTGGATAGAGTTCTCTTCAAGTAAGTAGTCTTGCTCCTTATCAAATATGCAAACTTTTCGTTCAGGGATTATCAAAAATAACCACGTATACTTATCCCTTTCACGTGCATGCATTTTGCTTGATTCTATCCGCCACTTGTGTACATTGTTCATGGACATGGTTCATGCATGTGTTCCTTTGTCAATCATCAAAAACAAAACTGCTCAGGTCAACAAATTCCCCCTTTTTGATGATGAAAAACTCAGTGCTTTTCATAAGCATGGAACTTGTTTCAACTCAGCTCAACATCAACACAATGTTAGAACACTTTCTATTTAAAGTCACAAATCATCAAGGACCAGGTTTATTAGGTTATAAACATCACAGTCCAACTCAAAAGCACACCTTATCCTCCCTCTTTCGGCATCATCGAAAAGTTGCATAATTAAGTTAAGTAATCAGATTTTAGTAGATATCACCCATGGCCACTGGGGCTACTTCAAATGCAATCATGGATTCAATTTTCTCTTTATCAATCTAAAGATATTAGCCATCTAAGAAATATCAATAAACAATCAGAGCAAATGCAGTGAATTTTATTGATTGGTAAGATCCTACCACAACATAAGAAGAAATAAAAACATAGAACCATAAGAAAAAAATAGAGAAATCTCATTTGGGTCACTGGTTACAACTGAGCTAGGGATGATTTAGGACTGGGAAGGACCGGGTTCTTAGTTCTTCGCTTGAAGTAGTTTCAGCATATCTTAAAGAATACCACCATTTTTATCCTTTTACTTTGCAAGCTCACACTTGAGATATTCTCTCTCAGCCTCTACTTCAGCCAGCTTAGTCTTCAATCGTTCAATCTCAATATTCTTAACCATTTTCTTCCACTATTCGAGCCTTTTTGCTCTTTTTGGTAGACGTGTTTGTTTTACTCACAACTGAATCCTCTGCCACAACCTTTGTTTCTTGAGAAATCTTTCTCTTTTTGGCACTAGGTATGGTTACTTCCACATCTTTATCTTCATCCTCATGAACCAGGTTCATCTCCTCAATCTGGACTGCTCTACTTGGATTACTAGATTTTTTTCTTTCGAAACGACTTTCTTGGCACTCTCAGCTAAGGCCTTTTTACATTGGTCTTACTCTGCTTCTTCTTATTTTAATTGTAACTGTCTGACACCTTTTTGCATCAGATGGGGACTCTTGTCTATTTGAGCAAGAGAAGGAATGGGTTCATGAAATCGTTTCCTTAACCGAACTAGCCCATTTGCTGCACTTCTATCACCAGAACTATCACATATCTCATGTGATTCTATCCTCATACTTTCATTCATAGTCTCATCATTATCGCTAATCTCTTCACTCCATACCACCATTGCACATGTCTCATCATGTAATCCATAACCAATGGGTGAATTAAATCCAACCATTTGTTCTTCCACCATTCCCCTCGCATCAGCCTCAACACCCTCACTCTTCTTTTAATTTTACTTTTCATTTTTACCACCAATGTCTTCAGTAATAACATTTCCCTTTTCAATACCAGCCTCGCACCCAACCAGAACAAACCCATTCTCAAGATTTTCTGCAATTGTAGAACCAAACTCAGAGGTGAGAAACGTAGAGGTTACCTGTTCAGTTTCAGAAGAACCTGGTTCTTCCCCCTTAATTGCAGACCAGATAATCAAAATTCTATAGTTCTTCTGCTTGACTGGCTTGTAGCATCTCACTCAATTTCTTAGCTTGTTCTCTACTGGCCACTGTGTTGCATGTAATTATTTTGATATGCTTTTTCTTAGGGGTTTGGGTGGTTAAAAGTGTGGGTGAAGTTTCTTTGGGTGGTGAGGAAGGATTTTCAGAGTTTTTGGGATTCTCATGGGTGTTTACCATTTGATCAGTTCAGAAACTTGAGAGAAATAGAGAGAGCTTTAAGGTTTTGGAGATTCTGATCTTTCAAAAAATTTTGAGATAAGAGGGTAAGGTTAGATCAATTTGAAGATGAAAAGTTTGAGTGTGTAACAACAACTTTTTGGAGGTTAGAAGTCTTCACATCTTGGGAGTTTCCGTTTGAAGATGCGTCAGACTCTTCCCCAAATATTTTGGCAATTACGGTGCATGTGACTCTTGGTGAAGATAGTTCATTTGTAGCTAATTGGTTCAAAAGCAGTTTGGGATAAAGTGGGACTCTTTTCAGTTCATGATCCATATGCAGTTATTTCAAATTATACGGAGTGTAGAATACATACCTTATAAGCTCGATGAACCAGGTTCTTCACTGAAAGTTCTCTTGTGTAAGACTGATTTTTTTCCATGAAAATAAGGATAATATCATTAGACATCAGTGAGACATATTAGAACATGGCACAAGAGTATACTAATAAAAGTATGAGACTGAGCAATATCTAATCTGATTATTTACAAAATTCACAAATTATATAACCAATTATTGAGTTAGAACTAGTTCATCTTAGGTGATCTTAATCATCCCTAATTCTAATATATTCCTTTCAAAGTGATCTCTACTCAAAGCTTTTGTGAATATGTCAACTATTTGCTTATCAGTAGCACAAAACCACAATGATCAAACCCTTTTCAAAGTTATCCCTCAGAATATGATGCCTAACATCTATGTGCTTAGTTCTTTTGTGATGGACTGAGTTCTTGGTCATACTGATTACACTAGTGTTATCACAAAAGATGGTAATACAACCTACATCAATTCCAAAGTCCATTAATTGTTGTTTGATCCACAATAATTGAGCACAACATGAAGCAACAACAACATACTCAGCTTCAGCAGTAGATAAGGCCACAAATTTTGCTTTTTGGTGGCCCAAGACACATGACATGAGCCAAGAAAGTGTGCCATACCTGAGGTGCTCTTTTTATCCACAAGAAAACCTGCATAATCAGCATCAACATATCCCACTAAGTTGAAATTGCTACCTTTTGGATACCATAGGCAGAGATCAGTGGTGCCTTTTAGGTATCTCAAGTTCCTCTTGACAGCAGTCAAGTGAGACTTCTTTGGATTTGCCTAATTTAGCACAAAGGTCTGCACTGAAAACAATGTCAGGTCTACTAGCCATCAGATATAACAAAGACCCAATCATGTCCATATACATCTTCTGATCAGCAGATGAACCAGGTTCATCCATATCCAAATTTAGATGTTGTTATAGGAGTGTCGATTTATTTGGATGTTCCTTACCCGTTTTGTTGTTGAGGAATATGTTCATGGACAGGTTCCCTCGAGGTTTGAGGATTAGTTCCTCTCTAGTCAGTTTCCCCTATCAGGTTGCCCTGGGTGGAAGGACATGTTCCATCACATGTTCCTTCCTCTAGTGCAACTTTAGTCTGGGCTGTGGTTTCATTTGAGTCTCTAGCCAGCCCAATTCCTTCATCATCATGTTCCTGTCTCTTAGAAAGAATGTTAGTTTCATCAAAAAGCACATGAACACTTTCTTCTACATACATAGTTCTTTTGTTATAAATCTTATAAGCTTTACTATGTGAAGAATATCCCAAGAATACTCCCTCATCACTTCTGGGATCAAACTTGCCTAGGGAGTCTTTACCATTGTTGTGCACAAAACACTTGCATCCAAATGCCCTAAGATGAGATATATTTGGTTTTCTCCCTTTAAGTAACTCATAGGGAGTCTTCTCTATAAGAGGTCTAGTCATGCACCTATTTATGATGTAGCATGCAGTATTTACAACTTCTGCCTAGAATCTATAGGGCAGTTTACTAGAAAGAAGCATAGTCCTAACCATATCTTCAAGTGTACTATTCTTACTTTCAACTAGTCCATTTTGTTGTGGAGTCCTAGGAGCAGAAAAATTATGATCTATGCCATGCTCATCACAAAATTCAACAAATTTAGCATTTTCAAATTCAGTGTCATGATCAGACCTAAATGATGCAAGTTGATTAACTAGTTGTTTCTGAGTTCTTCTAACAAAAGAAGTGAACATGTCAAATTCTTCATCTTTAGATGTTAAAAACAATGTTCAAGTAAACCTTGAGTAATCATCAACAAGCACTATCACATATCTTTTACCACCTCTGCTTAATGTTCTCATTGGACCATAGAGATCCATATGGACCAGTTCCATCGATCTGGTGGTGCTTACCGCTTTCTTGCATTTAAAAGAGGATCTTACATGTTTCCCCCTTGCACAAGCCTCACAAACTTTTTTTTCCTTGAACTTAATGCTAGGCAGTCCTATCACCAAGTCCTTGGAGACTAATTTGTTGAGTTGACTCAGACTTGCATGTCCAAGTCTCTTATGCCAAATGAGGGGATCATTGTCCAACACACTTAATCAAGTGAATTCATTTTCTGAAAGTGTGGAAAAATCTAAAATATATATATTGTTCACTCTTTTTCCCTGCAAAACAATCTTGTCAATGGTAAGATTAATCACAAAACATTTAGTAAAGGTGAATGCTACCAAGTTACCTCTATCACACAATTGTGATACACTAATTAGACTGTAATTTAGGCCATCTATCAAGTAGACACTCTCAATAGAGTGAGAGTAAGTCTTACCCACCTTACCAACCCCAATGATCTCACATTTCTTCCCATTTCCAGAGGAGACATTACCTCCTTTGAGGTCCTCAAGTGAAAGGAACTGGTCCTTGCTTCCTGTCATGTGCTTTGAGCAGCCACTATCCATGTATTATATTTGGTTTCTCCCTTTCACTTGAACCTGTAAAAGAAAATCAGGGGTTAGTCTTAGGAACCCAAACTAGTTTGGGTCCCTTTCTATAGGCAAAAGGATAAATCACATTCTTTTTAGCCCAACTTGGCAGCCTATTTTTCCCTAGAACAAACTTTTTGTTCTTTTGACTTGCCTTCTATTTTGCAGTGCATTCACTTTTATAGTGACCGGTACTATCACAGCGTGTGCAAATCTTGTTCTCAGGGAGTGTGAGGTACTTGACTTTGGGATCCCACTTAGGTGCAGAGTTCCTAAAGCCAAATCCTCTTCTGTTGCTACTATGATGTTTTTGTAGCCATGAAAGTGCATTAGAGGACCTGTTCCATTTACAAGTTCTGTCTAGCTCATGCTTAACCTTAGTCAAGTCCTCCTTCAGGGTTCTTACCAGTTCATCCTTTTTATAAAGCTCATCTTTTACCTTTCCTAGATCCTTTTCTAGTGAGAGTTGTGTGTCACTAGCTATTTCTTTACCTGTTCCTAACTTCAATTTTAGATTTTCAGATCTAAGTTCTAAGACAATTGTATCAAGTGTATGAACCCGGTTCTTCAAATCAGTATTTTCCTTTTCAGTTTTACAAATATTTATTTCCAGGTTTTTGAATTCTGTTATTTAAAAGTTACACTCTTTTGACAATTGTCCTTTTTCATAACTTATATTCTTAGATTCATCAATTAAAATTAGCAACAATTCTAATAGTCTATCTTTAGAAAGGAGTTTAATTTTATCCTTAAGGTCCAGAAAACTTATCTCAGATTCTTCATCAAGTTCATCTTCAGATTCTCGAACTGCTATTAGAGCTCGTTTAGCATTATCATCAGTGTCCTCATCTGAACTATCTTTCCAAGTAGCAACCATTGCTTTGGATGACCTTTTGTTGTAGTTCTTCTTGCCATGAACCTGTTCTTTCTTTCTGTTTCTTCTTTAATATTTCTCCTTTTTCCACTCAACTTCCCACATAGGACAATTCTTGATTATGTGGTTCTTTTTACCAGATTGAAGCATCCATCAATCATCTGCAAATGATCTCTTCTCGCCTCTTTCCACAAAGAATAGCAGTGATCATTGAATAACGATAGCCTAGTGGTGGATTTATTTTTACAGTTTTCAGGTAGTGCACTCATCTTGATCTTTTCCTAAGGTGTTAGCCTCTTCAAGGATAACTTGCTCTAATACCAATTGACGTTTTAACTTCAATACCACACAAGAGCGGGGGGTGATTTCTGTGGTGTCCAATTTTTCATGTGCACTGATTATAGAAGGACCCGGTTCTTCTATATGTTCCTTATACTACTATTGCGGAATAATAAATGCAGAAATTAAAGAACACAAGGATTTTTACGTGGAAAATACGTGGCTCAAAAGGTGAAAAAACCACGACTTACTACCCAGTAGGATTTTCTCCAAACACTTCACTACAACTCTAAGCCAACAACAAAGTTTACAAACTCTTGCAAACCTAAGGATCAACTCTAATGCCTATAGTAACCAGCCACAGGTTGTTGCCACTTCTTCAAGTTAACTCTAAATTGAACAACTCGAGTTTACAACCTCTTGCAAACCTAAGATTAACTCTAACCATTATAGCAACACGCCACAAGCTGATGCGACTGCGTCAAGTTAACTCTAACTTGAAAGATATAAGTCAAGTACCTAGTACAATTTGCTTCTAAGAAAGCTGAATGATACAACTCAAAACGCCTACTACACTTTGAAATAAAAATAAAGAAAGACACATAAAACTCTTTGTGGAGTTGGTTCTTCAATCTGGTTCGTGTAGCTTCAGGATCGCACTCTTAAAACTCACAGGAATTGCTCACAAAATGCCTTGCTATTTTGCTTTCAATTCTTGCTTAACTTCAGTATGTGTGCATCACTTGTAAAAGAGAAAAACACTGATATTTATAGAGTTAGTAAATAAAGATTAAATAGAGTTCTAATGCTTTACTCTTCCTTGGTGGAAGAGTTCTAGTCAACTTCAACTTCTAACTCTTCCCTTATCTTGGATAGAGTTCTCTTCAAGTAAGGAGTCCTGCTTCTTATCAAATATGCAACCTTTTCGTTCAGGGATTATAAAAAATAACCACGTATACTTATCCCTTTCACGTGCATGCATTTTGCTTGATTCTGTCCGTCACTTGTGTACACTGTCCATGGACTTGGTTCATGCATATGTTCCTTTGTCAATCATCAAAACTAATACCGCTCAGGTCAACAAGTAGTCTTAATAGCAGAGTGGTAGGATTTCACGACCCCAAAATCTTGCCTTAGGTAGTGACAAACGCAAAACACAATACAAAATTGATGCTCGCTAGCCAACAATAGTATACTTTAATTATCGTCTCCACAGAGGTAGGATTTAAAATAATGCTCAAGTAATTTCTAGCTTAACGCTATTCAGGATGATTAATACTTTGGTTGGGAGGATTAATAACTAAAGTTAACTATGAAACTAAAAGAATTAACAATTGATCACATAAATACAAGAGTTGAGCAACACTGAAATATCAATGGTAGAAATAAGGGTCATGACATGATAGGTGCAAGATAGCTATTTGGGATCTAACTATATTTCAATTCACTCTAAGGTTCTAATGATTCTCACGAATTCGCTCGATGATTAGTTCAAACGTATAATCAAGACTCCTCTCTCGATTAAATCTTAACTATACGAGGTGAACTAATATAAGCATTGTGAACATATGCAAGCATGCGTTAATGGATTAGTCTTCAGGAAGACGTCTCCCGAATATTCTCCTAACTTGATCTAATCAACAATTCAACTAGCTCTTTTGATTACTTAAGAGAATCAATGAATTAAATCAAACAAAATAATGCAAAGATAATCACAAAAATATTCCTCTTTCGATTAAATAAACTTGTGAATAAAGTTTCAATCAATTCAAAGCTCCATAAACGAATTCAAGCAAAGAACTAGAGTTAAAATCCAGAAATATCAATCAAAACACCTTATCCGTCAAACCCTAAGGTAAACTACTCCATATTCATGGAGAAATTTATCACAAATAAAGTTGAATAATAAAAAATTTAATTGAATTCAAACTCCGGTGTTGAGTTGAGGAAAGAACGATGAATCCTTGTGGAGTTTCAAATGCTCTTCAATTTTCCGTAGGTCAAAAGTCTCTTCAAAAAACATGTTTCCAGTGTATTTATACCAAGTAGGAATAAACCCGGGTGAAACTACCCGCTTTGAAATGAACTGGGAAATCTTGCAAACTTTTTACTTCATGTGTTGCACAGTGCTACGCAGGGTGCGTCGCATTAGTGTATTTTGCTCGGTTGTAAACTCTCTGAACTTAGCTTGTCTAACAAACTTTTGTACTAATGCGTCGCACTATGCCACGTGTTATGCGTCGCACTAGTGTATTTTTCTATCAGGCCCAAAAACTACAAGTCTCTGAACTTCTCAATTTTTTGACGAACTTTTGACTAATGCGTCGCTCCATGCCACACCTTATGTGAAGCACTAGTACATTTTTCTCCAGCACATGCGATTTCTTTCAACTTGCGTATGCAACGCCGGTCCACGAGCCCCTAACGCGATCCCGTTTAATTGCTTGGGGTTTTACTCAGACTTTAAAGCTCCAAATTATTAGATATATCTCCAGAACACCTTCTTAACTCGTAATCGTCTCCTACAAAGCATACAACAAGTGTTAAGTGAAAATAGCAATCATTTAAGCTCAAACACGCTCAAAGTGCATTAATTAGAGTGCAAAATGCGGCTAAAACACATGTTCCTAGCCTACCATCAACACTCCACACTTAAACCATTTCTCGTCCTCGAGCAATCAAATGACACTTCACATATAGATGACCTTCTCATCAGACAACTTCCATAATGCATCATGCCAAGAATATTTAAAGCACACTAAGCACCCTACCATAACATCCTAGCCTCAGGACTTGACTCACACTCGCCACGTATTTCAAAAACCTACCCACTTACTCTAACTCAAAGGCCAAAGATATAACTTTCCTTCGAAAATCATGTGCCTTCACACCAAAGATAGAGAGTAGTTCCACACACAATAAAATTCAAGAACAAATAGGAACTCAAGATAAAAAGAATTCACGCACTCCCAGAACACAAAATTCATGTGCCACAGAGGATGCACCATATGCTTGCACGTAGTGTCATACTCTATTAATTGAGAGCATTCAGCCAAAAATCAAGTAGGACTTTATTTGGTTGTAATGTAGGCTGTAGGACGGGTAGGATACATTTAGATATAGTGGATACACCTCCCTAAGCACTTTAATACATATACATTAACAAACCCCAACCTTCACACATAATAAAATCAAGCTCCCAATTTCTATAAGCACAGACACAAACATACCACTAGCAAGGAATCATTTTTTTCTTTCTAATACATATACAAACTCTTTTTCTTTTCCTTCTAAGTTCTGATTGTTTTTTCTTCAAGCAACTTCATTGTTTCTTATTTCACTTCCTTACAAGTGACTCTCCTAAATTTCAAACAGTGTACCTATCTCCATATTTCTTAGTTCCACTCGAAAACCCAACAATACCTACACTTAGCCTTTCACAAGCTCATAACAATGCCAAGTGCTCAAGAGAGGTAAAAGGTTCAAGCAAATAGTCAATTCAAACAAACTGGATCAGGCTTGTAGTGTGGTTGCCAAAGAAGTAGGATTACAGGCTCGAAGGGGCTACTAGTATAAACAACAGTTAGGCGAGTCATAAATGTATCACTTTCCTGACTGAACGATACTAGTATTTCACTTTGCAAACATACGGGGAAAGTTATAAACATCAACTGACATGCAAAGAATATCAACAAAATCTCACACACACATTGACACATAACTCACTTAGGACCGGATCTATCCCAACTCTCTAGTCAAAGCAGTTAAGTAGAATCAAATCAACCAAAATGCAGGCACTTATACATGAGTCAAGAAACTGAGCCTAGGCTTCACAAATAAGGCACCTACTACTCTCAAGGGATAACAAAGTCAAAAAAATTCATGTCCATTTAATACCATAGCATAGGACTTCACTATTCCTAATAAAAGAAAAACTAACTACACCCGGTTCAAGCAAAATTCATAGAAAAGAATCGCGACAAAAAAAATCAACGGAAAATTATTACACTACCTAATAAAAACAAAAATATTTTTTTTTCTTTGACTTTGATCCCTCAAGAAGGCAGTCGAGAGAATCTATCTTCGGGAAAAGTCAAAAAACAAATTCAAACAAAACACAAGATAACAAACATACATGTACATATTAATCCCCACCCCACACTTTAGATTGTGGTATGTACCCATGATACACAAATAAAAAGCAAGAGGCAAAGAAAAATCCCCTGATTCATCTTGTCGGGGTCTGAATCGAAGTTGGGGTCTCCTTTGCATGCCCGACCCAATGCACACATCCATGCTGAGAGCTTCTTTTTTGCCTTCTTTAGGTACACCCCACACTTATCATGTTTACTCTCTTCAACTAATTCTTTTAGGGGCCCAATTGCTCTTTCCATCTTAAATACCACCCTTTCTTCCCAACTATGAGCATGAGTTGCCTTGCTTGAATGTCCAGAATCACTCTGCTAGTAGCCAAGAAGGGTCTCCCTAGAATCAGAGGGACTTCCCTATTCTCTTCCATGTTCACCACGATGAAGTCCACAGGGAACAAAAATTTGTCCACCTGAACTAGCACATCTTCCACTATTCCTTCAGGTATGATTGTGTTCTGATCCGCCAGCTGTAAGGACACAGGAATCTATAGGATTTCTCTAATTTTTCACTCCAATTTCATGTAAATAGACAAATGCATAAGGTTAATGGAAGAATATGAATCACACAAAGATTTTTCAAATTAGTACTTCCTAAAGAGCAAGGTATAGTAAAACTCCCTGGATATTCACACTTTTGAGGGAGCTTATTTTGCAGAATAATACTACAATGCTCAATGAGCTTGACTACCGATGTCTCCTCAACTTTTTGCTTGTTGGAAAATATTTCCTTTAAGAACTTGGCATATGGTGGAATCTGTGAAACCACCTATGTGAAAGGTACATTAACATGCACCTGCTTGAGCGCTTCTAGAAAATGCCCAAATTGTTTGTCCAACTTCTGTCTTCTTTGCTTCTGGGGGAAAGGTAGAGCAGACATATATTTACTTTCTTCGATATCATCATTACTTCTTTGTTGGAACTTCAGATTTATTCTTATTCTTCTTCATATCATCCTCTTGCTCTGCCTTCACTTCATTCGTATGATGCTCATCACGTTTTTGCTCTCCTTCATTCTTAACTTGATTTCTCGTCAACTCATTCTTCTCTGATACCAACGAATCTTGCAATGCTTTGCCATTCCTCAAAGACACTACATTTATTTTTTCCTTTGGATTCCTTTTGGTGTCCCCATGAAGGGTTACTGGAGACCGCTCAGATAATAGACTAGCAATCTGCCCCACTTCATTTGATCTTCCATGCTAGACTAATTAGAATATGGACACTGGTATTTCTGCCTCTACTGATTCTGAAATCCTAGAGCTCCGTGTCCCTGGGGTCTCGGATTATTCTGCTGCCATAGAGTTAAAATTATTACCACTCTGGTAGTTGCCTCTATCAAAACTTCCCACATCATTTACCACTTCATCTAGAGCTGAATCTGACACTCATGCGTTGGATGACCCATTCTACAAAAACCACAAATCGAGGATGACTGGCTCTGGACCTTGGCAAATGTTAACTTTCTTATCTCTCTGGCCATGGTGTCTAGTTGGGCTTACACTGATGTGTTAGAATCCATTTGATGTACCCCAACCTTTTTCCTTCTCTCGTTATCCTCTGAAGGCCACTAATTTGCATCTTCAGATAATTCATTTGGAATTACAACAATCTCCTCAGGAGTTTTCTTCATAAGAGGACCTCCAACTACATTGTTTAGCATCCTCCTGCCAGAGGGTGTCAGCCCATCCCAGAAATCTTGGAGATGTATCCATAAGTATACTCCATGATGCCGACATCTTCTCACAATATCTTTAAATCTTTCTCATGTTTTTAACACCGTTTCTGTATCTTTCTGCTTGAAGTTGTAGACCTCTCTTAGAATTTTCCCTGTGTTTGCAGCTGAAAAATATTTTTCAAGGAGCTTATTTGCCATGTCTTCCCAAGTTCAAATTAACCCAGTCGGAAAACTCCGCAACTAGTGCTTAGCATCTTCCCTTGGTGAAAAAGGAAATGTCCTTAAGTAGATAGCATATTTCGATACCCCGTTGTGCAGGAAGGTATTCATAATCTCATCAAAATTCATCAAATGAGTATTTGGATCTTTGTTGGGTTTGCCTCAGAAGGCACATTTGTTCTGAATGGTCTGAAGTAGCCCTTGCTTGATCTCAAAACTATTGGTCACGGTTTTAAGGAGGTCGCACACAAGATAATCTTTAGTTGTAGACTGGCCTGATGTAGTCTCCTAATGATTGTCCAGGCCCGGACATATTATTTTCAAATTAGTCTTCAACTAGAGGTCAGTTCAGGTTGAATCTTTGTCCTCCATTCCCGTCCACCATTTCATCAGCTCTGAGAGTTGCTTCAGCAGCTGCCCGTGCGACTGCTTCCTCTTGGGCTGCTTCCCGTGCAACCAAATCAACTATTTCCTCACCATTCTTAACCATGTTCACTTGGGTTGAAGATTGCCCCAAGAATTTCCCTGTGAGTTCTTTCTCTTTCCTTTACTTTCGTAGATGCATTTCCACCTCTGGATCGTATAATTCTTTTGAAAAAGATCAAGTCATACACCAATGAAATTAACTTGTTGTCTGCACACGAAAGAGAAAATCTTGAAGAATAAAATAAAACCGGTTCCTGAATTAGCACCAAAAACTATTTTGAACACTATTGATTGTCAATCTCCGGCAACGACGCCAAAATTTGACGATCGCAAAACATAATACGAAATTGATGCTCGCTAGCCAAAGATAGTATAGTTTAATTATCGTCTTCACATGGATTGGATTTAAACAATGCTCAAGTCATTTCTTGCTTAGCTCTATTCAGGATGATTAGCACTTTGGTTGGGAGGATTAGTAACTAAAATTAACTGTGAAACTAAAAGAATTAACAATTGATCACAGAAATACAAGAGTTGACCAACACTGAGATATCAATGAGAGAAATAAGGGTCATGACATGATAGGTGCAAGATAGCTATTTGGGATCTAACTCTATTTCAATTCACTCTAAAGTTCTAATATTTATCACGAATTCACTCGATGATTAGTTCAAATGTGTAGTCAAGACTCCTCTCTCGATTAAATATTAACTCTACGAGGTGAACTAATATGAACACTATGAACATATGCAAGAATGCATTAATGGATTGGTCTTTAGGAAAACTTCTCTAGAATATTCTCCTAACTTGATTTAATCAACAATTCAACAAGCTCTTTTGATTACTTAAAAGAATCACTAAATTAAACCAAACAAAATAATGCAAAGATAACCGCCAAAATATTCCTCTTTCGATTAAATAAACTGGTGAATAAAGTTGCAAGCAATTCAAAGCCCCATAAACAAATTTAAGTAAAGAACTAGAGTTAAAATTCATAAATATCAATCAAAACACCATATACCCTAAGGTGAACTACTTTATATTCATGGAGAAATTCATCATAAATAAATTTGAATAATAAGAAAACATGAATTCAATCCAAACTCTAGTGTTGAGTTGAGGAAACAATAATGGATCCTTGTGGTTTGAGTCTCTAATGCTCTTCCAATATTCTGTGGGTCAAAATTATTTTCAAAGACGTGTTTCCAGTGTATTGATATCAAGTAGGAATGAACCCGGACAAAACTACCCACTTTGAGCCGAAGTGGAAAAGCCTGCAAACTTTTTACTTCACGCGTCGCACAGTGCTACGCAGGGTGCGTCCCATAGTGCATTTTGCTCGGCTGTATACTCTTTAAACTTAGCTTGTCTGAAAAACTTTTGTACTAATACGTCGCATAGTGCCACGCGCTATGAGTCGCACTAGTGTATTTTCTGTCAGGCCCAAAAACTACAAGCCTCTGAACTTCTCAAATTTCTGACGAACTTTTGTACTAATGCGTGGCTCCATGCCACGCCTTATGCGATGCACTAGTACATTTTTATCCATCCTATGCGCTTTCTTTAAAATTTCGTGTGCAACACCAGTCCACGAGCCCTGGACGCGATCCCGATTTAAAATTTTGAGGTTTTACTCAGACTTCAAAGCTCCAAATTATTCGATTTAGTTCCAAAACACCTTCTTAACTCATAATCATATCCTACAAAGCATAAAACACGTAATAAGTGAAAATAACCATCATTTAAGCTCAAAATGCTCAAAGTGCAGTAGTTAGAGTGCAAAATGCGGCTAAAACACGTGTTCCTAGCCTACCATTAGGTAGTCGTGATGGCACCTAGTCACCGGGACTAGGTAAGCCTAACATATGCTGAAAATTAATGGAATTTAACTAACTTAACTGTAATACAATAGTTAATAACTGAAACAACATAGCTGAACCAACATCGATCATACAATCCCAAAATAGGTAGTATAAGTCATAAGCTTTCCTAAGAGTAACTAGGAATACTAAGTACATCAGTATTCCAAAATAATAGTAAACAAGGGCTATATAAGATAATAGAATTTGACTTCCGGGGCTTACGAATGTCAACCAAGTATACCTTGATGTCTCCAGCCGTACAGACACAAGTCTCAAAAGCAACTCGATCAGAAGTACGGGATCTGCACAAAAAAATGTGCAGAAGCATAGCATGAGTACATCACAGTGGTTCCCAGTAAGTATCAAACCTAAACTCAGTAGAGTAGTAACAAGGCCAGGTCAAGACACTTACTAGACATTAAAACTTGTGCAGGATATAACATACATCGAACAATGGAAAGAACATAAATGTAAGACCAACAGTGGAAAGATCACAATTTGCAAAAGCACAATGGCAACAAGAAGTAAACAGGTAATAAAGCAACAACATAGTTAGAATACATATGAAATATGTATGAACTCAAGTAAGAAAAATCGATGACAACTCAATCAATCAAATCGTTTCTAATGCATAAATTACAACAAGAGTTTACCCCGAGGTACCACTTCTCATAATCACAAATCATGAGTCACAATTTTCGAATCTTACAAGTATGGCACCTCGTGCCCTCAATAGAAATCACCTTTGTACGACAAATTCCTCGTGCTACCAAGTACATTGTATCCGTGTCAAATATCAATTGAAGTGATCGAGAAATGTATATGTAATACCAGATAACCATAATAATAGTCTAAAATAAAATAAGGCGTCAAATGAGATAATAAGTTTATTTTAGAAATAAAATAAAGTAAAGTAAGAACAAGTTATACACAATGGAGTATCAGATAGGTTTAGTTTAGAACCTAATAAAATAAGTAAAAATATCATGTTTAGACAAAGTAAAATATCCGTTAAATTAACTAGTTAACTATAGAATTTGTTAAAAGTAAAATGTGATGACATTTTTTAGATAAATTAAACATCAAATAGGGTGATGAATATAATTAGGAAACCCATTTCAAGTAGAGATAACCATTTAAAATAGGAAAGCACTGAGTGATATAACGAGTTTTATTTGAAAGTCACATAAGTAAAGCACCTTAAAAATTCTTTTACTAGAACCGCTAAGTTACCAACAACTCAACCGAATATGAGATAATGATCACATGCACGTAAATTCAGCAACACGGAAAATCACATAGAATGCATGACTCACACAAGAAGTCAATACCATTCTTAAAAGAATTAATTGAACAACTTAAACACTCAGTTCTTAAAAGTGAAACTAGCAGCAACTCTAGTCAAGGTATATAAACAAAATCAAGCTAAGTTGGAAGGCATACAAGACACATATAAGGCAAATTTATGCTCATAGTTCTAGTGATAAGTTTGAGAGTGACCTATTTGACTATATAGGATAGTAAACCATTCTAATGAGTTTCTATAAGGAAGCATGATTCAGAGTCAATCTAGAGAACCTTAGATGAAGATCTAGCAGATTCAGGCAAGAAGCAAACAAAGTACAGCCAACACATAGAATCTTCATCATAGAAAACCAATGAAAAGAACAAATTAACAGAGCAAAACTCGTGATCAAGTGAATGCCTAATGGAATAGGGAAATCTTAGCATGCTGAACACTAATCATAATACGAGAAACATGTCAATCTTCAGAATCAAGATAGGCTAGTATTGAACCTGATACTAGTTAGTCATATGGGAGAGGAGAGACTGGTTATGAGGTTTCCTAAGGTACCAGACAATGTTGAAAAACACAGGGCTACATAAGTTCCAAACATATATTAGAGCTTAAATGGCATGAAGACAGGCTTTAGCTATAACATCAGGAGTTTAACAGGTTGGACAGGAACGACTTAACTAGGTCTGAAACACGTGCATGTACTTATCACAAAGGTACAGGAAAAGGCATGAGACACACATTAATCCACAGGTAGCCAGGAAAGCATGCTTAGGCTAATAACATAACCAAGAGTTAACTATATAACATTATTAAGTTGCACATAAATGCCTTAACAGGAATCAAAACAGGTTCTGGGCATGACACAACTCATCCTAAGAGTACAAAAAAGGCAAGATGCTACACTCGAATCAAACAACAGTGATAAACATTCGAGCACACACATTAGAGCCAACAGACTTAAGAAGAAACAAAAACAAGGCAGCAATTAGGCAAGTTTGATTACTATAAGGCATAAAGCCTCAAAGAATAGCTTCAAAGCAGACAATAGCACGTTGGTTCATAAAATCTCAAAGGTATAGATATACATAGCAGGAATTCAAATGAGAAAAAAATGAAATTACAAGAGTCGTGGCTACATTACTAGTTATATATGAACAAGTAAACAAGGGGAATAATCTCAGCAACACTTCAATGTCAATAGCAAAACAAGTAGTAGAACCTAGGAATCTCAGTGCGCCAGAGTTCCCAAGGATTTTTAATGAACCCCGGACAGTGCTCACACTAAGAAAGGTTCGAGAATTGAATTCCAGTGGTCTTGACTTTCAGCCGGCCAAAAGATTAAGCCTCTGAATAGTATAAGATAAGAAAGAATGAGAGAAAGGTAGTAGTTTTTGCGAAAAAAATCCTGTCTTAGGGGAGTTGGGAGATGGGTTTATATAGTAATACAAATCAACACACAAATAAGGAAATACAATCAATCGAACATAAACAAGAAAAGAAGAACAAGCAAAAAGCAATTTAGAATCGGATTAGGAGAAGAAACCACGTAAACCCTAGTTTGACTAGGATCAGAAATTGGCAAGAGATCTTGGTGAATCGAATCCTCATAGCCTTGCTATGAACGTAAACGGACACAATATTGTCCAAATCTTGGAGAGTAAATCCGATCTCCTTTGATTCAGAGACCGGTACTTGCCAAAAATGGGCAAGTACTAAGTAACACCATATTTACACAGGTAATAGCAGTATAATCCATAAAAGGTAAGTAAATCATGGTAAGAATCCATGGATGAGTTGGATTCAGAGAAGAATTGGTGTGACGACTAGGGCTTGAGAGGTGAGGGGAGGTTTTGAGATAGTATATCGACAGCCTGTTGGAAAAAATAGGTTAGGATTTAGGGTTATGCGGTTATAAGGAGAGAAGGGGGATGTTTTGTGAGCCGTTGTTCTTGATATCAACGGCTCTGATTTTAAAGAGAGAGATGGGGCGGGTCAATCGGGTACCGTCTGGGTTGGAGTAATAAGGGCCTTTGATTTGAGCTGCTGAAGGCAAAATGAAGTGGGCCAAATATTTTGGCCTGCTTTTGGCCCAAAATTCATATTAAAGCTGGGGCATAATGTAAATACACAAAAATTTATCAAAAAATAATTTATAATAAAATATTATTTATGTATTAAAATGCTTTAAAATAATATTTTTAATATTATAAAAATATAAAAATGTTATTTGGCACAAATGATGTGAAAAAAATATAATTATGCATAGCATAAAGGCTATTATTGCTAAATTGTATAAATAGCCTAAAAATACAGATATAACTATATAAAATTATGAAACCTATATGTGGATACAAATAATAAATTTAGATGATTAGGTCATCAAAAAATAATTTGAAAGGGTAATTAATAAGTATTCAAGTAAGTTAATTGCAATAAAATTAATTTTAAAGCTTTATATAAATTATGAAAAATTATAGAGAATACTTGTATAACTCTTTGTAAATTGGTGATGGTGCATGAATGATATTTAAAACATATATGCCATTTATTAAAATATGAGGGCAAAATTGGATATCAACAATAGCTATTTGGGATTTAACTCTAGTTTAATTCACTCTAATGTTCTAATGATTCTCACGAATTCACTCAATGATTAGCTCAAATATGTAGTCAAATCTCCTCACTCGATTAGATCTTAACTTTACGAGGTGAACTAATATAAGCAATGTGAAAGTATGAAAGCATGCGTTAATAGATTAGTCTTTAGGAAAACGCATCCCCAATATTCTCCTAACTTGATTTAATCAACAATTCAACCTGCTCTTTTGATTACTTAAGAGAATCAATCAATTAAATCAAACAATATAATGCAAATATAATCACCAAAATATTCCTCTTTCGATTAAATAGACCGGTGAATAAAACTGCAACAATTCAAAACTCTATAAACGAATTCAAGCAATAACTAGAGTTAAAATTCACAAATATTTATAAAAACACCATATGTAACGACTCGACCGGTCGTTTTACTTTTTAGATCCTCGTTCCCCTAATTAAGACTCATTATATGTTCCTTTACTTTTTTATGACTTGCGGAGATGGTTGGTTCGTGTTTGGAAGGAATCAGGTTGAAATTGGAACCCTTAGTTCCTTAATAGTGGCCTATAATGGCCAATTTTGACTTGAGTCAATGTTTTGAGTAACCGACCCTGGAACAGGGATTTGACGATCCCAATAGGTTCGTTTGATGATTTTATACTTGGGCGTGTGTTCGAGTCGCGTTTCGGATGACCCGGGAGCATATCGACGCTTAATGTTGAATGTTGGCGCATTGAAGGTTTTATAGTTGTTTAAGCCTCGTTTGGAGTAGGTTTTGGTGTTATCGATGTCCATTTGGAATTTCGAGCCTAGAATAGTTCCGTATGGTGATTTATGACATATACGCAAAATTTGGCGTCATTCCGAGTTGATTTGGTAGGAATAAGATACGCGGAAGTGTTTTTAGAGGATTTTGAGTTTTATGATTGAATTCATGTGTTTTGGCATCCGATTCGTGATTCTAGATGTCATTTAGGTTTTTTGATCATGAGAGCGAGTTTTTATGATGTTTTTAGACTTGTTTGAATGTTTGTGTGGAGCCTCGGCGGCTCAGGTGAGTTTCGAGTGCGTTCGGAGTGTTGGAGGAACTTCAATTTTCTGGTTTTTTGTCTGGTGCTGCAGGTCTCGCAAATGCAAGGTTTTGTTCGCATTTTCAAGGATGGATTCACATTTGCGAGGTTAGGGAAAACATTGAGGGCTTCACATTTGCGAACATTTCTGCCGCTTTTGTGAGCTGCTCATCTTCGCATTTGCAAAGTTTTTGGTCGCAATTACGACCTTGACAGAGATGCCCACTCTTCACATTTGCGATGCTTTTGTCGCATTTGCGAACAAGATGTCGCAAATACGACATCTGAGACTGGTGCAAGGGACCTTTATTATGGGACTTATCTTCATTTTCCTCATTTTTCACTTGGTCTCAGGAAATTTAGGGAGCATTTTGTGGGGGAGTTTCATCAACATCAAGAGGTAAGCAATCCCTATTAGTTCTTTCGCTAAACACGCGAATTATAGGTAGATTAAACATGAAAAAGTTGTGAAATAAGTGGGATTTTTTGAAGAAACTAGGGTTTAGGTAAAATTCGGATTTGGTCATGGTTTTATGGTGGACATTGGAATAACTTATATAGCTGAGTTCGGGAGGTCATGGGTAACTTTACATTCAAAAATTTCAAGAATCCCAGGCACGTGGGCCCGGGCTGAATTTTAAGAATCTTCCAAATTGGGTTGGATAATTACTCTAATAGCTAAATAATAAACTTTTGAGTATATATTTTTTAATATATATATATAATATTTGGCTAGTTTTGGATTGTTCGGCACCGACGTGAGGCTTTTAGAGTGATTTGGACACTAGAAAGTGAACTTTAGAATGAGGTAAGTCTCTTGCCTAACCTTGTAAGAGGGAATTTACCCCATAGGTGTTTTAAATTACTATTTTCTACTAATTGTTGGTGCTACTTATGCACGAAGTGACGAGAGTCTGTGCTTAGCTAGAAATCTTGCTTATGTCCGGGTAGTTTTAGGACTCTATCATGTAATACTTGTATTAATTGCACTCTAATTGTTAATTGAAGTGCTTAAATTATATTGAAACTTGATTAAGGATTTGTAAACACCGGATTTCATTTACCTTGAGTTTTGCCGGGTTACTTGACCGTTGGTAGAAATTGTGCCGCTTTGCGTATTAATCTTGTAGTAGCCGTTAAATCGGAGTTCGTAGAGTATTCTCTCTTCTTGTGGAGCGATCCGAACGCCTCAGCGGTATAATAGATGCATCTATGGTTTGCGTCGGTCAACCCTCGGCAGTGTACACATTATTCTGGATAGGGTCGTACGACCTTGACAGAAATCGTGCTTGATAATGCTCGGAATCCGATTACACTTGATATTACTTACATGACTTGAGACTTTATAATTTACTTGATGGCTCGTAATGCTTAAAGTTAGTATGTGTAAATTGGAGATCTTAAATTGACATCTAGTTAAAGAATCATTTATTTATTATTCATTATTGCGTCATTATTATTGACGTATTCCGTGCCTATTTAGAATTTCTGTACTTTATTAGCCCATATTAAGTGTCGATGTATACCGTCGTTATTACCTCTTCAAGGTTAGACTAGATACTTACTGGTACATGTTGTTTACGTACTCACGCAACACTTCTGCACTAACCGTGCAAGATCTGAGGCAGGTGCATCTGACAGTCATTCATGCGCACTGATGGTAGGCTATAACTATGTGTTTTGGCCACTATTCACATTCCAATTTGCTGCACTTTACTGATTTTTGAGTGCTAAATGGTAGTAAATTGCTCTGACTAATTGATTTATGTTTTTACAGAAGAAATTTCGGGCTACAATGGGAATAGAAATCGTTTTGAGCTAATATGGAGTATTAGGGCCAAGTAAAATATTATGGAGTACATTGGGAGCTTGTTCAAGGATCAACGGAGGTTCGCGCATTTAAAAAGAAGAAATAAATTGAGATCAAAAAATGTCCCAGGTGCGTGGCCACGCACTGGGTCGCACAAGTCAGATAGAAACTTTCAAATGTGCGCAGCCAGATGCGCGGTCGCGCACGTCCCTCCGAGGAAAAATTTTGAAGGGTTAAATTCATAATTTCGGGGGCGACTTCTCTTGACCTATATGAAGCCCAGCTCGTCTAAAAATAGGGGACCTTGATTTGGAGAAGTAATTTTCAAGGGAGAAGAATACGGAAGCAACGGGAAATCGATATACTTGATCAAATTCACTCAATACGAAAGTTTGGGTGGAATTTGGGAATTGTAATGTCTTCTTGGTCTTCTAGTACTCTCATTTTGAAACTTTCTTTGTTATGGAGTAATTCTCCTTAGGGTTGTTGACGGATGTTGTGAATCATTGTTTTGGGTTTTACTCTATGTTAATTGCCCGACTTTACTGAATGAGTTCTTAATTGATTGTAAGGCTTATTGTAGTCTTACTTTAATCGGAAGAGAAGTTTATTGCTATTGGCTTTGTGTTATCTTGATTGGGTTGATTTTACGTCTCTTTTAAGTAATCAAAAGAGCTTAAGGAGTTATTGATTTACCCAGTCCATGAGAATAATCGAGAGGTGTTCTCCGAAAGATCATTCATTCACTATTTTTGTGCATATTCTCATAGGGCTTGTTATTGGGTTACTTAAGGGAATCAAATTCATTCGGAAGAAGAATTGAAATCTTTGAATTAACCTAATCATCAGTTGAAATCGAAAGAATCAATAGAAGTTAAGAGTGAATCTAGCATATAGTTACCCAGAACAATATTTAATCACATATCTTGTCATCACCCCTGCCTCTCTCATTGATATTCTTTTGTTATTACTAATCATTCGATTATCAACAATTTATTATAGCTGATGATCTTAGTTTATTTGTAGTCAATAATACCATAAATCAAAAGGTCGATTATCCTGGATAGTGTTAAGCTGAAGAATTAATATAACATTATTGAAACCAATCCATGTGGAGACGATTAAATACTATACTATCTTTTACTAGCGAACCTAAGATTATACGCCAGTTTTGCGCTCGTCAAATTTTGGCACCGTTGTCGGGGATTGGCGACTAATAGTGTTTAAATTAATTTTCAGTGCTAATTCAGGAACTAATTTATTTTATTTTTCTTTTTTTACGCTCTTTTCGTCTGTATGCAGGAAACTTGTTAAGTTCAGTGGTGTATGACTCAATCCCTTTCAAAGGACCTGGTACTATACGACCTAGAGTTAGACAAACACCTGAGGCAACTGAAAAAGAGAAAGGAGCGAGTGGCTTGTTGTTGGTTTAGTCTTCAACTTAGGATAAATGTTAGACAATGAAGAGATAGTTGACCTAGCTTCGAGAAAGGCAGCTCAGCAATAGGAAGCTCGATTAGCGGCTGAAGCGGCCCGCAGAATTGCTGATGAAACGGTTATGGAGAGCAAAGACTCAATCCCAACCGAATTATTGAGGATGCCTTTGAAAATGAAGGACCTAGGTTGGGAGATCACTGGGAGATTATGCTAGACCGATGTACAACCAACAACAGTCTAGTGTGAGGCCTCCACCCATCGATGCCAACAATTTTGAACTCAAATTGGGAGTCATCCAGACCATTCAAAATAACTGCATCTTCAGAGGCAAACACAATGAAGATCCCAACAACCATCTGATGGACTTTGATGAAATAATGAACACATTCCGCTACAATGGAGCATCACATGATGCTATATACCTCAGAGCATTCTTGTTCTCGTTGAAGGATGATGCAAAGTAGTGGCTGAGAAGTTTGCCTATAGGGTCAATCCATATGTGGGAGGAGATGACTACCAAGTTTTTGGAAGAATATTTCTCGGCTGCTAAGACGGGAAGGATTAGGAAGTAGATTCATAATTTCAGCCAAGGCGAAGCAGAGACAGTGTTCGAAGCATGGGAAAGATTTAAGGAGCTGCAGCGGAGGTTCCCTCATAATGGAATGGAGCAATGGATGCAACTTCAGGACTTTTGGGACGGTATAAACCCGTCATCAAGGAGATTGCTAAATAGTGCAATTGCAGGGTCTCTGATGAAGAAAACTCCGGAAGAGATCATTACTCTCTTGAATGAATTATCTGAAGATGCAGATCAATGGTCCATAGACCAAGGGGATCGAAAGAAATCAGCAGGGGTGCACCTATTAGAATCAACTGTAGCAATGCAGTCCCAAATCGCAACAATGGGTAATGATATCAAGCAATTAACTATGGCTCAGGTGCAAACTCAACCACAGGTGGGTTGTGATATCTGTAGGATTGGACAACCTACACATGAGTGTCAAGATACAACTGAAGAGGTCAACGTTGTGGGAAATTTTAATTGAGGGAACTACCAAGGTGAGAACAACTTTAATGGTATAGGTCAAAGACATCCAAGTTTTTCGTGGAGTTCACCCAATGGGATCTTGAACTCATGGAAACAAAATAATCTCGAACCCCAAGGTCAGGGACCACCAGGTTTTCAGAACCAGCAGAGGGAACAATACTAGCCACCACAACCAAATCAGTCAAATATGGAAGATCTCATGAAGGCATTCATCAACAAAACTGATGAAAAATTCGAGACTCAGGGCACGACTATCCGCAACTTAGAAAGGAAAATGGGACAAACTGCAAATTTGTTATCTGAGAGGGCTCTTGGGACTCTTCCATCCGACAATGAAAAGAACCCGAAGGAAACAATCAAAGCGGTATCCCTGAGAAGCAAAAAGAATTTATTGATCCAATAGTGAAAGCTAAATCGGGAGTGGTCAACAAGCAGACTGAGACACCAATAAATGAAAAGAATGAAGAGCAAAAGAGCCAGAATATTGGGGTGCAAAAACAAATTGATAAAAGTATACATATGCCAGCTTTCCCTTTCACTCAAAAGATGAAGTGGAAGAAACTTGAAAAGTGCTTTGGGAGATTTTTGGAGATGCTAAAACAACTTTATGTGAACATACTGTTCAAAGAGGTACTTACTCAGATGCCTGCTTATGCAAAGTTCTTGAAAGAAATCCTGTCTAGCAAACGAAAATTGGAGGAGACAACAGTGGTCAAGCTGAATGCCCACTGTAGTGCTATATTACAAAACAAAATTCCCAAAAAGTGTGGGAACCTAGGAAGCTTCACCATATCATGCTCATTGGGGAGTGAAAATTTTGACAAGACCCTATGTGATCCAGGTGCATCTATAAATCTGATGCCTCTGTCTGGATTCAAAAACTAGAAGGTGAACTTGGAGTGATCAAATCAATACCAGTGTCCCTACAACTGACCGACCAGACCACCATTCTACCTGAGGGAATCATTGAAGATATTCTAGTGTGGGTGGACAAGTTTGTGTTCCCCGTCAATTTCATTGTAGTGGATATGGAAGTGAACAAAGAGGTACCTTTAATGCTAGGGATACCATTTATGTGTACAGGTAGAGCCATCATTGATATTTATGAGGGGCATCTTATGCTTAGAGTGGGAACTGAGAAAGTAATGTTCCAGATGAAGAGAATGATGAAATACCCCAGTGATGAGGTATCTTCCTACTCGTGTTTCAAGATAGATATCATTGGGGAGCTGGATGTGAAGTACGAGTCTGATAAGCTTGTGCGGGATACTCTAGAGAGGTGTATTACCCAATTTGGCACAGTGGATGATAAAGATCCTGAAGTAAAGAAAGAGGCTGAAACTCTTGAAACGGAGGAGCAAGTGGTTGATGACGAAGAAATAAAAGAGGAGGCTTCTAAGCCCAATGTGGAAGTGAAAGTCTTCTCACTCACTTGAAATATGCTTTTCTTAAAACTAACAACTTTCATGTGACTATTTTTGCTGATTTGACAGGTACACAGGAGCAAAAACTGGTGGAGCTGCTGCCAAAGTACAAGAAGGCCATCGGTTGGAGCATAACTGATATTCAAGGAATTATTATAGCCATATGCATGCACAAAATCCTGCTGGAAGAAAATAGCAAGCCAGTGATGCAACCTCAACGCAAGCTTAACAAAAATGTAGAGGAGGTAGTGCACAAAGAGATCATCAAATTGCTAGATACGGGAGTAATTTTTCCCATCTCTGACAGCAAGTGGACCAGTCCAGTGCAGGTTGTACCCAAAACAGGGGGGCATGACATTGGTGAAAAATGAAGATGATAAATTGATCCCCACAAGAACAGTCGCATGGTGGAGAATGTGCATTTATATAGAAGGCTGAATGAGGCAACAAGAAAGACCACTTTCCACTTCCTTTTATTGATCAAATGCTTGAGAAAGTGGCTGGACACGGATGCTACTGCTTCCTGGATGGGTATTCAGGCTACAATTATATACCCATTTCCTCATAAGATGTTGAGAAGCCACATTCACTTGCCCGTCAGGTATTTTTGCTTATAGGAGAATGCCATTTGGGCTATGTAATGCACCTGCCACTTTTCAGAGGTGCATGATGTCTATATTCTCTAACTTAAACGCGAAGTGTTTAGAGGTGTTCATGGATGATTTCACTCTTTTTGGTGATGACTTTGAGGATTGTTTGATGACTTTAAAACTCGTTCTTGAACGTTGTGAAGCTACTCACTCGGTTCTTAACTGGGAGAAGTGTCACTTCATGTTAAATAAGGGAATTGTCCTGGGCCACAAGGTAACCGCGCATGGAATTGATGTTGACAAAGCTGCGACAGATGTTATTGCTAGGCTCCTCCCCCGACTTTGGTGAAGAGCATAAGAAGCTTCTTGGGACATGCTGGGTTCTATAGGAGGTTTATATAAAAATATTCCAGCATTACCAAGCCGTTGACACAAGTGCTAGTGAAAGATGTCAAATTTATTTTCAAAGTGGAGCGCTTAAGAGCATTCATATTGATAAAGGAAAAGCTTGTGAGTGCCCCTATTATGGTGACACCTGATTGGAGCTCCATTTGAGATAATGTGTGATGGGAGTGATGTTGCTGTGGGAGCGGTTCTGGGACAACGAAGAGATAAAATATTTAGACCCATCCACTATGCAAGCAGGACATTGGATGATACTCAAGTAAATTATGTCACTACAGAGAAAGAGTTTTTTGCTGTGGTCTTTGCTTTTGACAAGTTTAGGTCATACCTGGTAGGAAGCAAGTAATTGTACACACTGATCACTCAACAATGAAATATTTGTTGAGTAAGAAAGAATCCAAGCCGCGTCTGATGCAATGAGTGTTGCTGCTCCAAGAGTTTGATTTGGAAATAAAAGACAGGAAGGGCATAGAAAATCAAGTCGCAGATCATCTAGCTCGGATTGAGAAGCCTCCAGTTGAAACAGTCAAAATAAGGGAAGAGTTCCCTGATGAGCAGATTTTTTCCATAGCAGCGATTTCTGAAAGGCTGCCATAGTATGCAGATATAGCCAACTTTTTGGCTAGTGGATGGTTACCCCATGACCTCACTCGTGATCAAAGAAGGAACCTTTAAGGTGAGGTAAAGAGTTATTTTTGGGATTACCCGTTCTTGTTTAAACTGTGTGCAAATGGTGTGATTAGACGATGTGTGTTTGAAGGAGAAATGGCAAGCATTCTATCTCATTGCGATGATGGAGCAGCTGGAGGTCACTATGGTGGAAATCACACTGTATCAAAGGTCATGGAAGTCGGGTTCTTTTGGCCTACTCTGTCCAAAGATGCACGGGCGTATGTAGCTGCATGTGACAAGTGTGAGAGAGCAGGTGACATTTGCAAGAAGGATGAAATGACGCTCAACTCCATTCTGGTATGTGAAATTTTTGGCGTTTGGGGCATCGATTTCATGGGTCTGTTCCAAACATCACATTCTTATGAGTATATCCTAGTAGTCGTTGACTACGTCTCTAAATGGTTGAGGCAATCCCTACTAGGACCAATTATGCTCGGGTGGTGTGTGAATTTCTGAGGAAAAATATTTTTACCCGCTTTGGGACACCTCGAGTGATCATCAGTGACAATGGGTCACACTTTGTGAATAAGCAGTTTGCTGCACTGCTATCTAAGTATGGGGTCACACACAAAACAGGAACCCCGTACCATGCCCAAACTAGTGGGCAAGTCGAAGTGGATAATCGGGAACTAAAACAAATTCTTGAAAAGACAGTTAGTGCTTTTCGAAAAGACTGGTCTGTCAAGTTGGATGAAGCACTATGGGCGTATAGAACTGCGTTCAAAATGACCATAGGGACTTCACCATTCAAATTAGTGTATAGCAAGTCGTGTCACTTACCTGTTTAGATAGAACATAAGGGTTATTGGGCAATTAAGATGCTTAATCTTGATCCTTGCAGGTGATCACAGTTTGGAGCAGATGAATGAATTGGAAGAGTTCAGACTGGACGCGTATGAAAGTCTGAGGATCTTCAAGGAAAATACTAAAAAGAGGCATGATCATCTGATTAAACCAAATGAGTTTCATGAAGGGGACAGAGTCTAACTATACAACAGTAGACTCAGATTATTTCCCGGAAAATTCAAGTCTAGATGGACATGACCGTATGTGGTGAAGCATGTATCACCATAAGGAGCAATTGAGATCCATAACCAAGACAGAACAGAAAGCTTCAAAGTAAATGGGCACAAACTGAAACTGTATCTTGCTGGAGGATTTGTAAAACAATCCTCAAGCATCAAAATCAACTGAGGATGCCCGATTGAGTTAAGATGACGACTATAACTCAGAACTACCTCTGACCTTTCTGCTAGTTAGATTTTTCTTTTCTTTTTACTTCACATTTGTTCACAACATAAAATATATAGAAGTTAGTGTGTATTATGATGTAGTAGATATTAACTGGAAAAAAAAATGCAAACATGCACGGCCGCGCATATGGTCGCGCACCTTCATCCCCCCACTGCCAAACATGTGCGGTCGCGCATCGACCGTGCGTTTTTGGCCTCTCCCAGTTCCACGTGTGCGACCGCACACCTGACCATACACAGGTAAAAAAAATTATTTTTTCGTTCGTGGTTAAACAGTCCGTCGCCCCCTCTTCTTTCCTTCACAAAAACAAAATCCGACCCCCCCTTCTAAAAAACCCCCAATCTCAAATCCCCCCCCCCCTATTCCCTTCTTCTAAAGAACCCTAACCCCACCGATTCTCTCATCTCTTCTATACACCAACCCCCACCATCAATTGAAGTATCTTACTCCTTGTTCTCCCCAACCCAAAGCCTCACAAGTTCTCCTCAGGTAAGGGAGATGTTTTCCCCTCTTGATTTTTTAAATTTTCTTTACTTAGCCATGAAGTGCAATAGATTCTTGTTAGTTTTGTTTTTTTTATCTCTCGCTATTTAGTTTTACTTGTTTTGTGTTGGGTTACTAGTTAAATTTTCCCATACTGGATTGGGTGTGACATTCGTGAATTTTGTGTCAAAATTGGGGGCTAAAGATCTGTTGTTTGTGGGCTTGGGTGACCTAGGCACATCAGGTGTTTGTTTAAATGCCCCTATGAATTTGAGAATCTAATTTAGTGACCAAGTATGACGGTGACATCTGAATATCCACTCTTGGATCACATATCATGCTTTTAGCTGATGTTGGTGTTTGTTTCAAGTATGACACCATCCAAGAAACGAAGAGCCACAGGTGCCTCCTCCAGTGGTCAAGCTGGCTCGTCCCGGCTGCGAGTTTGTGCAAATGCTTGCCTGTTTGATAATAACAAGTTTGTATCTAGTGCCGCCCAGGAACGTTTATGTAAAAAGTCATCGAAGAAACCCATACCGGAGAGGAGAATTGATATGGGGTCCCTCCAAAAGGACTGCCCAAGCATGTATCGTGAATTGGTCCAGCAAGGGCTGGGGATATTTTTTGAAGAACCAGACGAAGCAAATTTGATGGTTGTTCGGGAGTTTTATGGAAACTGCCTGGAACATGTTAACCATGTTTGCACGGTTTGAAATAAATGCGTCTGTATAGGCCATTCAGAGAGCCTACCGTTTGCCAATGTTTGGGGAAACTCCGGATGTAGAAGATTACTATGACATATATAGCAGGGAACTACCCATGTGGCAATTGTTCTTCAGAACAATTACTGTGCCCAACAAGGAGGTAGTGTGGCTTACGTCATGGCGGAAGTTTTATTCGGCATCACTGACCTTTGAAGGGAGGTGTTGGCTCCACATCATAAATAGCCGTCTACTGCCGTCCTCCAATACCACTGAGGTGAATGGTCCCCGGGCTGCTCAGATCTGGTGTTTTCTCGATGGCCACTATTTTGATGTGGCTAAGGCTATTCATGGGGAAATGTTCATTCGTTGTCCTATGCAAATGTATGGGTTCTTCTTTCCATCCTTAATCACAAGGTTGTTCCGTCAGACACGTGTACCTGAATACAGAGACTTGGATGGGAAAGTGAAAAGAGAACAAAAATTCCAAGCTGACAAAGAATTAATTGGGAAGGACCCTGTTGGGCCTGTTGAGGCGAATAGTGATGAGTCTGATGCACTAGAAGAGGGTAACAAAGTGCAAGATGAGGATGTGGCTGCTTCATCCCCGCATGAGCAGGTAGTTGAGGGAACCCCAGTCGTCCGATGCGAAACAAGAATGAGCGCATTAGAGCAGGAAATGGCGGGGATCCGGACTTCTGCCACATACTTGGGAGCTCGAGTGGATGCCATGTCTACCCAAAGTGCCAAGTCTGAGCAAAAGATCATGGCATGGTTGCGTGCGCTTGGCCGAGATTTCCATCTAGACCGCGACACTGTCTCTATCAAGGAAGTTTCTTTGCCTTACATTTTTCTTTGTGTGACATGGGAACATGCCACCATTTAAAGTGTCGGGTGGGGTATGTTGTATATATATTGCATGTATGTATGTAGTAATGTATATTAATTTTAATTTCTTTGGTGAGTTGAGTACTGTTAGTTTAATCGAAAAAAATAAAAAGAAAACCTTTTTAAAATTTTTGACTTTTCCCGACGATGGATATCATTCGACGGGTTTCTTGAGGGATTAAAGTCTGAAGACAAAAAAAAAAGAAAAAATAAAAAAAAATGCAAAAGGATTTTCTTGTGTAGTTAGTGTAGTAATTCCCCCTTGGTTTTTTTTTGTGTCGTGGTTCTTTTCCAAAGGGTTTCATTTGAATCGGATATAGTTAGTTTAGTTTTTTTTAACAATGGGAATCCTTGTGCTATGAGTTGGAATGAAAACAAGGTCTCTTGATTTTGTTACGCCTTGAAAATAGTGAGTGCTTTAGTGTGACGCTTAGGCTCAGGTTTTCGACTCTTGTATAAGTGCCTTAAAGTGTTTATTACTTAACTTTGCTTAACTGCTTCGACTAAAGTGTCTGACAGTCTGATCGTGAGTGAGTATGTGCCATGTGTGTGTGAGTTTTTTTTGTAAGATTTTGTGCACTGCATCTGACGTCCAGAACTTGACCCGTGTGTCTACAAAGCGAAATAGTAGTCTTTCAGTCTTGAAAGTGATATAGGCGTTTCTTTGTTGAGCCAGTGATTCACTTTTACCACCTAATTGTTATGTATCGTAGTTAACTCCTTTGAGCATGTAATCCTATTTTATTGGCAACCACATTATAAGCCTTACCCTTTTGTTTGAGTTGACCATCTATTTGAACCTTTCACCTCCCTTGAGCACGTAAAATTGTGATGAACTGTGTAAAAGTTAAAGTGTGGGGTGGTTGGGTTTGCTTTTGAGTGGAACTATTGAAACAAGGAGAAATGTGCAATATTTTGAAAAAGGAAGGGTCACCTGACTGAGAAAATAAAATAAAATAAAGTGTTGTATAGTTGAGAAATAGTGGTGACTCTTGATGTAAATGTGCTTAAATAAGGGGGAGTTAATGCATGTTGATATAAAGGTGGAGTATGGGGAGACATAAGTGTGGGGTTCAACTGGTAAAGTGTTTTTATTAAAGTGCTTAGGGAGGTGTATTCACTCTTATATTTAAATGTATCCTTCCCATCCCGCATCCTACATTACAACCAGTAGAAGTCCTACTTGATCCTTGACCGAATGAGCTCAATTAGTAGAGTAGTACACTACGGGCAAGACTATGGTGCATCTTTTGTGGCACATGAATGTCGTTTATGAGAGTGAGTGAATTCTTTCGATCTTGAGTTCCTAAGTGTTCTTGAATTTTATTGTATGAGGAACTATTATTTTTGTGTGTGTGAGGGCACTTGTTTCACGAAATAAAGGTAAGTCTTGATCTCTATGTTGGAGTAAGTGAGTAAGTTGTAAATAATACGTGGTGCTTGTGAGTCAATTCTTGAGGTGAAGATGTTACACTATTTTGCTTAATCTATATTAAACATTCTTGGTGTAATGAGTGATGGAAGTCGCTTAGTGAGGTTTCATTTATGTAAAATGTGGTTTAATTGCTCAATGACGAGCAATGGTTCAAGTGTGGGGTGTTGATGGTAGGATATAACTATGTGTTTTGGCCACTATTTGCATTCCAATTTGCTGCACTTTACTGATGTTTGAGTGCTAAATGGTAGTAAATTGCTCTGACTAATTGGTTTATGTTTTTGCTGGAGAAATTTAGGGCTACAATGGGATTAGGATTTTTTTTTTGAACTAATATGGAGTGTTGGGGCCAAGTAAAAGATTATGGAGTACATTGGAAGCTTGTTTGAGGATCAACGGAAATTCGCGCATTTAAAAAGAAGAAATAAAATGAGAGCAGAAAATGGCCTAGGTGCACAGCCGCGCACTGACCGCCCACTGGGATGCGCAAGTCAGACAGAAACTTTCAAATGTGCGCGGCCAGATGCACGGTCACCTCCCCAGGTGCATGACCGCGCACGTCCCTCCGAGGAAAAATTTTGCAGGGTAAATTCGTAATTTTGGGGGCGACTTTCCTTGACCTATATAAGCCCAACTTGTCTAAAAAGAGGGGACCTTGATTTGGAGAAGTAATTTTCAAGGGAGAAGAAGAAGGAAGCAACGGGAAATCGATATACTTGATCAAATTCACTCAATACGAAAGTTTGGGTGGAATTTGGGAATTGTAATGTCTTCTTGTTCTTCTTGTACTTTGTTTTGAATAATTTATTCATTATGGAGTAATTCTCCTTAGGGTTGTTGACGGATGTTGTGAATTAATCATTGTTTTGGGTTTTACTCTATGTTAATTGCCCAACTTTACTGAATGAGTTCATAATTGAATTGCAAGGCTTATTGTAGTTTTACTTTAATCGGAAGAGAAGTTTACTGATATTGGCTTTGTGTTATCTTGATTGGGTTGATTTTACGTCTCTTTTAAGTAATCGAAATAGCTTAAGGAGTTATTGATTTACTCAGTCCATGAGAATAATCGAGAGGTGTTCTCTGAAAGATCATTCATTCACTATTTTTGCACGTACATTCATAAGGCATGTTATTGGGTTACTTAAGGGAATCAAATTCATTCGGAAGAAGAATTAAAATATTTGAATTAACCTAATCATCTGTTGAAATCGAAAGAATCAATAGAAGTTAAGAGTGAATCCAGCATAGAGTTATCCGGAACAATGGTTAATCACATATCTTGTCATCACCCTTGCCTCTCTCATTGATATTCTTTTGTTATAACTAATCATTCGGTTATCAACAATTTCTTATAGCTGATGATCTTTGTTTATTTGTAGTCAATAATACCATAAATCAAAAGGTTGATTATCCTGGATAGTATTAAGCTGAAGAATTAATATAATATTATTGAAACCAATCCCTGTGCAGACGATTAAATACTATACTATCCTTGACTAGCGAGCCTAAGATTATACGCAGGTTTTGCGCTCGTCAAATTTTAGTGTCGTTGCTGGGGATTGACGACTAATAGTGTTTAAATTAGTTTTCGGTGCTAATTCAAGAACTAATTTATTTTATTTTCATTTTTACGCTCTTTTCGTCTGTGTGCAGGCAAAAGTTTAAGTTCAGTGGTGTATGACTCGATCCTCTTCAAAGGACCTGGTGCCATACGACCCAGAGTTAGACAAACACCTGAGGCAGCTGAAAAGAGAGAAAGGAGCGAGTGGCTTGTTTTTGGGTCAGTCTTCAACTCAGTATAAAATGGTAAACAATGAAGAGATAGTAGACCTAGCTCCCAGAGAGGAAGCTCAGCAAAAGGAAGCTAGATTAGCAGCTGAAGCGGCCCGTAGAATTGCTGATTAAACGATTGAGGGAGAGCGAAGACTCAATCCCAATCGAATTATTGAGGATGCCTTTGAAAATGCAGAACCTAGGCCTGGGAGATCACTGTATGCTAGACCGGTGTACAACCAATGTGGCCTTATTCCAACGCCATTCCAGAGAGCTCCTACTGTCCACCAGCTATTCAGGGTTCTTCCAGTGGGTGTTCAGGTTCCCAGGGTCAGACTCAAGGTCAGTCATCTTCCGCAACGAGAGGTTGCTTCGAGTGTGGGTATCTTGGTCATGTGAGGAAATTCTTCCCCAGGCTTCTGTCACGCCCTAACCTCGGGGAGCGCGATCGGCACTCAACTGAGTGGACCCGGTCAAACAAGCCTGGTAGACACTATCTACCCGACTTACTTATGATCCAGGGAAGGCATGCTTTCATTAATTAGACAATAGAAAGATCATATATATACATTACTAAATCATTTCATTTTGTTACATCATTGTTAAGTTTCAAAACACACACATTTTTATGATTGAGTGGAACAAGAGTCCAAAGCATAACATAATCCGTTGACCTGTCTAACACCCATATGCAACCCATATAGTGGCTACGGAGCCTCTAAAGATACAAAAGAGAGTAAAGATGGTGCCGGCAACAAGGCCCCGGCTATACCTCAAAAGTGACCACAATATAAACAAAAGGTCAACATATGACCCCAGAACAAAACAGGGCTCACCGAGTCTGCTGGGAAGAGGATGCACCACTATTTGTGATCAACATTGTCTGCTACGAAACCACCTGCATCCATTTAAAGATGCAGCGGCCCCGATAATAGGGACGTTAGTACTGTCTAATAGTACTAGTATGTAAACTAAACACTATCTCAATGAACTGAATAGTTGTACAAGGAAAACAGTCAAGAATGGAATATAAGCTTCAAATAACACTAAAACATCAAGTTAAGGATCACATAGATTTTCAACTCAATTTCCACATTATTAGGTTGGGTGGTTTCTTAGTACCAATATGCCACAATCCACAATACCACCGTTTTCTTACACGGAGTATGATCTCGACCCGATCCGCTAGGCCATCTCATTTGAGACATCAACCATATCCACAATTCAATTATCACTTCCAGCACAGTTACCACCATGTGTGCGGCATGGCATCCGATCACGGCTCGATCGACTAGGCCATCTCATTTGAGACATCACCCCTTTCAGTCAATCATCTCACTTCATATTTCCTTCCCATCTTTTCAATACATTGGCACAAGTGGCATCAATTATAAAGTAATTCTTGGCACTTGGCCGTATTGCATAATTTAAGTTTCTCTTTTCACATTCAAATATCATTATCATCAACAAAAATAAGGCCTATCATGTAAGACATTAGTGCGCATATGGGTAAACTTGGGAATCCTAAGCACATAGAGGCTTTTCACATAATTTGGCATAACAACCTTTATTCAATTTTTGACATGAGTTCTTAGCATTTCTAGTACATATTCCACATTTTGAACACAACCTCACAAGTCAAGATGACATGGCGAAGAATTTGGAATTAATATTAAACATATATCCTTCAATACAACACATTAGGAACAATCAATTCTATAATGATCAATTTGGGGACCTACACCAATTACACGAACACCGGGGGGATTCGATTCTAAGAAGAAGGGGGTTTAGCCAACATACCTCAATTGAGCTTCTTAAAACTCTAAGGTGTTCCGGAATATTAGCAACTTCAATCTATTTAGAAATATAACAAAATTGAACCAAAAATTAGGAAAACGATCATGATTCTAGCTCACTTGAGCATTCTATCAAACACTATGTTTGTATTAAGGTTTCAAGGCCTAGAACCCACTCTTTACCATTTTTAGCCCACAATCCTCCTACACTCTTTCATCACACATGCATGCAAGATAAGCAACTCCCATCCCCATGAACTATCTTACTAATTGCCCACTCTAGTTATAGTTCGAAATTAAGAGTGTGGGTGATAGAATCTTACCTCTTACGATGAAGACCTAAGGTGCTTCCCTTGATAATCTTTAAAGTTTTAAGCAAGAATTGAAGAGTTTGATGAAGATTACTTTCTCCCTTTAGGTCTCTCTCTCCCTCACTCTAAAGTATCAGGTTTTGCTAAAAAATTCCCCTTACATCGGTTTTAACGAAGTAGGGCCGGGTTTTAAAAACCAAAAAATGAAGCTCCGGAACAGGTTCTATGGTCACATATATTTTGCGGTCCGCGAAACGACCGCGAAAGATGATCCTGGAACTTGGATGGCCTGCTTCACTCTGCAATCATTATGCAGCCTGCAGACCTGCTCTGCGGTCGCATAATGTGCCAGAGAACCTCCCTTCGCCAAAAGTCTAAGGATGATTATGCGACTAAAGTGCGGCCCACGAAACGGTTATGCAGTCGCATAATTGGCCGCGAAATTGACCTCAAAATTTCCAAACAGGCTGCTTCACTTTGTGGTCATTCTGCGGCCCGCGGAGTGTTTATGCGGCTGCATAAATACCTACTTCTGCAAAAATAGTTCCTTCAACTCCCCAGCGTACTGTTCAATCCAAAAAAAGTCCGAACATTTCTACTACTATTAACCTCCACGTCTACTTCGGCATCACGGACTCCCGATTTTTAGGAAAAATTATACGGGGCCTTATAGCTTCAGGCCAAGTCAGTACAACAGGGTCATCAACTCATGATTTCTGCAGCAGCTACCACACTAGCTATCCGGCCGCCCAGAGGCGGAAAACAGGTGGGCATGGGATGCTCTAGAGGTGGAGGTTAGTCAGGTGGCGCACCAGCTAGGTTCTATGCCTTTCCAGCCAGACCAGATACAGTAGCCTCAGATGTCGTGATCACAGATATTATTTATGGCTGTGGTAAGGATGCTTCGGTACTATTTGATCCAGGGTCTACATATTCATATATTTCATCTTTGTTTGCTCATTTTCTAGGTTTTCCTCGCAAGTGCTTGGTTACTCCTGGATATGTGTCCATGCCAGTGAGCGTCTTTGTTGTTGTGGATGAAATTTACTAGTCATGTATCATAGCTTTCTATGGTTGTGAGACTAGAGCGGTTCTTTTGTTGCTCAACATGACCGACTTTGAGGTCATCCTAGGCATGGACTGGTTGTCTTCGTACCATGCCATCCTTGATTGCCATCCCAAGACTGTTACCTTAGTGATACTAGAGTTGCCTAGATTGGAGTAGAAGGGTTCATCTATTAATGTATCTAGTCGAGTTATCTCTTTCCAGAAGGCTCGACACATGGTCAAGAAGGGTTGTTTGTCTTATCTAGCTTATGTTCAGGATACTGATGTAGAGATTCTGACGATTGATTCAGTTCCCGTGGTGCGGGAGTTCCCCGATGTATTTCCTTCTAACTTACCAGGCATGCCACATAATCGTGATATCGATTTTTGTTAGCTCCATGTACCTAGCCTATCTCTATTTCACCATACCACATGGCTTCAAAAAAGTTGAATGAGTTGAAAGAATAGCTTGAGGAGTTGCTAGCAAAGGGGTTCGTCAGGACAAGTGTGTCGCCTTGGGGTACACCGGTGTTATTCGTGAAAAAGAAGGATGGGACTATGCAGATGTGCATTGATATCGCCAGTTGAACAAATTTACCATTAAGAACAAGTACCTATTGCCACGTATTGATGATTTGTTTGACCAGTTGAAGGGTGCCAGGGTGTTCTTTAAGACTGACTTGAGATCGGGTATCATCAGCTGAAGATTCGTGCTTCGGATGTTCTGAAGATGGCTTTCTGAACTAGATATGGCCACTCTGAGTTTCTAGTGATGTTCTTTGGCTTGACCTATGCCCCGACAACGTTTATGGATTTGATGAACCGGGTATTCATGCCATATATTGACTCGTTTGTCATTGTCTTCATTGATGACATATTGATGTACTCACGTAGTATGGAGGAGCATGAGCAACATTTGAGAGTTGTGCTTTAGAACTTGGGGGAACGGAAACTATAAGCTAACTTCTCCAAGTGCGAGTTTTGGGTTAGATTATATGGCATTCTTAGGCGTATTTTATCAGGCAAGGGTATTAAGGTAGATCCCAAGAAGATAAAGGCAGTCCAGAGTTGGCCTCGCCCTATCCTTTACTATTTTATGACTTTCGGGGATGATTGGTTCGTGTTTGGAAGGGTTCGGGTTGAAATCTAAACACTTAGTTCCTTAATAGTGCCCCATAATGGTCAAGTTTGACCTGAGTCAACTTTTTGAGTAAACGATCTCGGAACAGGGATTTGACGGTTCTAATAAGTTTGTATGATAATTTTGGACTTGGGCGTGTGTTCGGATCGGGTTTCAGATGATCTGGGAACGTTTTGGCACTTACTGTTGAAAGTTGGTGCATTGAAGATTTTCAAGTTTTTGAAGTTTGGTTTGGAGTAGGTTTTGGAGTTATCGAGGTCCGTTTGGTATTTCGAGCTTGGGAATAGTTCCATATGGTAATTTAATACTTGTACGCAAAATTTGGCGTCATTCCCAGTTGATTTGGTAGGAATCGGACGCGGGAAAGTGTTTGTAGAGGATCTTGAATTCATGCGTTTTGGCGCCCGATTCGTGATTCTAGATGTTATTTTGGTGTTTTTATCACGCGAGCGAGTCCGTATGAAGTTTTTAGACTTGTGTAGATTTTTGTTGTGGAGCCTCGGGATAGGGGGAGGGGGCTTGGGTGAGTTTCGAGAGCGTTTAGAGTGTTAGAGTAACTTTAGTTTTTTGGTATCTGGTTTGGTGTTACAGGTCTCGCAAATGCGAGGTTTTGTTCGCATTTGCAAACCTCGCATTTGCAAGGAGGGATTCACATTTGAGAGGCTGGGGAAAACACTGAGGGCTTCGCATTTGTGAACATTTATGCCGCTTTTGCGAGCTGCCCATTTCTCATATGCAAAGTTTTTTGTCGCAATTGTGACCTTGACAGAGATGGCCAGTCTTCGCATTTAAGAAACTTTTGTCGCAATTGCAAACAAGATGTCGCAAATGCGACATCTAAGACTTGTGCTATGGCTTTTTATTACGGTACTTAGCTTCATTTTTCACTTGGTCTCAGGCGATTTTGGGAGCATTTTTTGGGAAAATTTTCATCAACATCAAGAGTTAAGCAATCACTATCAATTCTTTAGCAAAACATGTGGATTATGGGTAGATTAAACATGGAAAAATTGTGAAATTAGTGGGATTTATTGAAGAAACTAGGGTTTAGGTAAAATTCGGATTTGATCATGGTTTTGGTGGTGGAAATTGGAATAAATTATATATTTGAGTTCGGGAGGTCATGGGTAACTTTATACTCAAAAATTTCAGGAATCTGGGCCGTGGGTGAATTTTAGGAATCTTTCAAATTGGGTTGGATAATTACTCTAATAGCTAAATTATAAGCTTTTGAGTATATATTGATTAATTTATATAATATTTGACTAGTTTCGGATTGTTCGACAGCTATTTGAGGCTTTTAGAGTGATTTGGGGACCGGAAAGTGAACTTTGGAACGAGGTAAGTCTCTTGCCTAACCTTGTAAGAGGAAATTTACCCCATAGGTATTTTAAATTACTATTTGCTTCTAACTGTGGGTTCTACGTATGCACGAAGTGACGAGAGTTCGTGTGTAGCTACAAATCATGCTTATGTTCGTGTAGTTTTAGGACTCTATCATGTAGTACTTGTATTAATTGCACTCTACTTGTTAATTCAAGTGCTTATATTATATTGAAACTTGATGAAGGATTCGTAAAGACCGAATTTCATTTACCTTGACTTTTGGCGGGTTACTTGACCGTTGGTTGAAATTGTGCCTCCTTGTGTATTAGTCTTGTAGTAGCCATTAAATCGGAGTTCGTTGAGTATTCTCTCTTCTTGTGGAGAGGGCCGAACGCCTAGGCAGTATAAGAGATGCATTTATGGTTTGCGTTGGTCGACCCTCGGCAGTGTACATATTATTCTGGATCGGGCCGTACGACCTCCGCAGGAATCATGCGTGATAATGCTCGGAATCCGATTACACTTGATATTACTTACAGGACTTGAGATTTCATAATATACTTGATGGATCGTATTGGTTAAAGTTAGTATGTGTTAATTGGATATCTTAAATTGACATCTAGTTAAAGAATCATTTATTTACTGTTCATTAATGTGTTATAACTACTAATGTATTCCATGCTTATTTAGAATTTATGTACTTTATTTATTGACCCATAGTAAGTGTCGATGTCGACCCCTCGTCACTACTTGTTCGAGGTTAGACTACATACTTACTGGGTATATGTTGTTTACGTACTCACGCTACACTTCTGCACTGTGCATTTGGCAGTTATTCAGGCACGCACGCCCGTTACCCCGAGGCATAGCGGTGAGCTGCTCTCTATGCCCGTTCTGCAGCGCCCGCAGTCTCTCTTTTGTATTTACTTTCTGTCTATCTTATTTCACACAGTAGTATAGGAGGTTTTGTATATTCTATTAGTTGCCCATACACTTGTGACACCAGGTTTTAGGAATATTCTAGTAGACACTTTTTGGTTTTATGTATTAAATTCATTGTACTCGTTAGTTTATGCTTTAATTTTCTATAAATTCCTACTAATAATTCTCTTAATAAATAAAATCAAATACTTTGAAATTATTAAAAAGAACAAATCCATGACTACTTCATTATTTGCTTGCCTAGCAGCGACGTTGGGCGCCATCACGGCCTTTAGGGGAAATTAGGTCGTGACACATGATATCCTTTGTTTCCGGGTTGTTCTCATGCATTTAGACGTAGTACTAGTTCGTGAAATCTCCTTCATTGTTAGCCTAATTCATACACTAGAGTCTGAAGTTTGCCATTTCATGGAAGTACTTTTACTATCGAGGTTATCCTTAAACAATTAACTGAATTGAAGTTACCGAGAGTCATTAATCTATTCTAATTGAAATTATGTTTAAAGGGGGTGTTGTTCTTTGTTGAGTTACTTTTCCGTTCATTTTTTTTATTGAGATTCTATATACGTTGTGGTGAGTCGTGGGCTATTTGTTGTTAAAGTATTGATATTGCTGAATCTTTGGAAAGTTTGTGGCCTACGAGCACTTACGATACGAGTTGATATGTTGTGTTATTGTTATGATAGCGCATGTGAATTGTTGTGTTGTTTGGTTTTTGTTATGCGGAGTATAAGGGCGGCATTTCACCATTATTGTTATGCGGAGTATAAGGGTGGCATTTCACCGTTGTTGTTATGCAGAGTATAAGGGTAGCATTTCACCGTTGTTGTTATGCGGAGTATAAATGTGGCATTTCACCATTGTTGTTATGTGTGGCATAAGGGTGGAATCTCATTGTTGTAGAATGTAGCGTGATATGGGTGGCTATTGTGTTATTGTCCGGTAAGGGTGGTTGATGATAATGTCAAGGCGGAGTGATACGAGTGGCTATCAGAGAGATAAGGGTGGAAATGTCAGGGATGATTTGTGATGGTTGGAGACATTGAGTTGGTGATTTACGTGTGATGGTGTGCTTTTCCTCGTGTCTATCATACACCTTGCATGACTTGCTTTGTTGTTTCGATGAGCTATTCGATGTCTTTGATATTACTTGTTTGACTTGGGTTGCAGTAGCACACTCGCACAAGCATACACCGTATCATGCCACTTATACTAGCTCAAGAGTATGAAACTTGACATTTATTAATCATGCCCATGTGTTCTTGTGTTATCTGTTTCTATGTGGATATTGAGCATGTGACCATGCCAGGCGGATCGTGATTTTGTGAGGATGTGATCATATCGGGCGGATTGTGATTGCGAGCCTATGTCCATTGCAGGTGGATTGTGAATGTGATCATGTGATCATGCTAGGCGGATTGAGATTTTGGCACGTGAGTTATCCATGCGGTTGTGATGCGAGATGCGGGCACGAGGTGCCGTGAGTATATGATGGTGGGTTAAGACCCGTGACTTGTGACTATGAGATGAAGTATCACATAGTGATTTCGTTATGGAACTTGTGTTAGAACAACTTGATTAAATGATTGTCCTTTGTGTTTCCTTGTTTGGTTTTAATGATACTTCACAGTGTTCTTAATTCTTTACTGTTTATATCACTTGTTGGTCTTGTTTCCATTTACTGACTTTCGCTTTCCGTTATTATTTTTATACTTCTATACTGCACATGTTATTTTGTCTAGTGAGTGTCTTGACATGTACCTTCTCACTACCCCACCAAGGTTAGTCTTGATACTTACTGGGTACCAACGGTGGTGTACTCATACTACACCTCTGCATATTTTTGTGCAGATCAAGGTACTTCAAAGTCTGTTGGGTGTTAGATAGCAAATTAGATATTGTTGTGGAAACTTAAAGGTATACCTGTCGTCGCGTTCGCAGGACTCAGAGTCACCTTTGGAAGTTATTTTTGTAAAATTTATTTCTATTCCGGAACAGTTGTACTTAAAGATTTTCTAGTGAACTCAGTAGAACTTATGACTTGTACTACCGATTTTGGGATTGTTGGCCTTGTATAGAAATTTCTATTTGATATTTAATAATTGTTTGTTGAATTTTGTCACTAATTCAGTAAGTGTTAGGCTTATCTAGTCTTAAGACTAGGTGTCATCACGACATCTTACGCAGGTAAATTGGCTCGTGACAAAAATTCACAAAGCGCCCTATTTTGCCGCCATTATTTAACCTATATCTTTTTTTTTGCAATAGTTTAATCGGTTTCAATATTTAGGTAAATTTAGATATTGCTTTTTTCTCAGTTGCTTCTTCGCTACTATTGTTGCTTATTCTCTGCTTGCTGCTTCTTCGAAGCTTCTTCTTAAAGCTAAGATTCAAACTTTGAGTTGGTATAAATTCAACCACCATTGTTGAATCTAGAGAAAGTTTGCTCTGTGGCGACCTCGCTGAAATCGATGAAATAGTTGAATTTGCATTGAAGAGATCGTATAAGAACTTCATATATCGATGCAGAAGTTGCATTGAAGAGATAGAAGAATTTCAGATCCCGATTCTTAAGTTATATTGAAGATATAAAACTTCATATCCGATTATAAAGTTGCATTGAAGAGATATAAAAGTGCTTCAAATCTTATTTCGAAACCCTAAATTTGTAACTTCATATATGAATTATGAGGTAATCAGATATGAATTTTAAAATGTGTTCCAAAGTGAAAGTTTTTTACAAACTTTTGTACAATGCAAGTATATCTGCTCTTTCTCCTTTCGTATGAGTTAATATTGGCTTCATATATATTTCTAGAAGATTTAATCTTAATAGTCGTTCATCCAACCGCATAAACTAAAAATAGTCAGCTGATGTATAACATGTATATAATAACATATACTCAGTGTATAATCTATGTATACTGGTAAAAAGAATAAACAATGAATCCAACTGGCTATTTGTGAAAGAACTCACATATTTAACCCAAATCATTCTAAATTTTAGATGGGTTAACTTAGGTTGTTCCCAGATTGACCCACTAAGAAAATATGCCCAACCTAACCAGTCCAAACACAAATGAATTTGGCCGATCATATTTTTTTAGTTTTGTCACCCATAATTTCCTTGAAGTTTTCCTAATTTTAGAGTTCTTGAAGGATATTTTTTATTTTTTGTTTCAATTCTAGTGGAATGTATGATTGTCAATTTTGTAGCTTGCTCAGATGATGTGTAAAGTATCACGCATTTTAATTTTTGGGTAGGGAAGTACCTCGGAATAAGGTTGATTTTGCCCCTGGATATCATCATGAAATGCCACATGAATGGGGTTTACCTGTTTGAGCCTTGTCTTTGCCAAGAATTAATCTTAATAATTGCTTATTCAATCGCTTAGATTAAAAATAATCGAAGGATATATAATTCATGTATATTATGTGTATAACCGTATATAACTAATATATACTTTATGTATATCGACTGAAAAAATAATAGTTAATCCAGCCGGTTAAAAAATAAAATGAAGAAGGAATCATCCATTGCAGCGACATTCGGACCCATATGGCATGATTGATGATACAAACTGAAATCATTTGTAGACTTCCTTCGAGGCTTCCACTAGAAAATGCAAGTAGATACTGAATCTTCTTCATAAGTACGAGGATTGACCACTAAAAAGAAGTGGTATGATTATCATTATCAAAGAAACTTGAGAATTGCACTCTGAATTTAAGCTCCTAGTATCAGGGAGTCAGTAATTTGGGGTCAAAAACAATCTCTCATTTCAATAATATCTTAGAGAATAATTCTATATAGATTCATTTTAAGCACGTGTTTGTAAATTTCCAATCGCGAATTTATAAGAAAAACCTTAGATTCTCAATAAGGAGGAGGCAATAAATTCTAAAGGAATATGAAGTAGTTTGTACAAAAAGTAGGGGAAACTGGGGAACGAGTATGAGTGTAGGACCTTAGATATGTTGTTTCGGATTAATTCCTTTTATCATTTTTACTTTTGTAACGCATAAAAGCTAAGCCTAAATTTTGTACTCGTCCAAATTTGAATAGCATAAGTGTGAGATTGTAATGACTCAATAGGTCATCTTAGGTTTTAGAACCTAATTCTGCGCTTTGAAGTCTTAAATATCTCATATTAGCCCTCTTCGATTTGCGTGCACAGTCAGGGTATTTTTTTCGGAAAGTTTTTATGTGAAAAACTGAGAAAACATGAATTTTTTTTGCCTTAAAATCCATTTGAGTTGACTTCAGTCAACGTTTTGGGCAAACGGATCCGAATTCATGTTTTGATGGTCCTGATGGGTCCGTATCGTGATTTGGGACATGGACGTATACCCGAAATCGAATTCGGAAGTCTCTAGCCCGAGTTATCACACTTTGTTGACATTTGAAAGTTTAAAAGCTTAATGACTTTGAAAGTTTGACCAATGTTTGACTTTATTGATATCGGGTCCGTATTTTGGTTCTGGAACCTGGTATAGGTCCAATAATATATTTACGACTTGTTTGTCGAATTTGGTGGGAAACGGAGTTGGGTTGACGTGATTCGGACGTCCGGTTGTGAAAATAGAAGTTCATGAGGTTTCTTGAAAATCTCCTCTGATTTGATGCTAAATTCGTAGTTCTAGGTGTTATTTTGGCGATTTGATCGCGCGAGCAAATTCGTATGACATTTTTGGACTTGTGTGCATGTTTTGTTTGGAGCCCCGAGGGCTCGAGTGAGTTTCAGATAGGCTATGGAGTCGTTTAAACTTATAACTCAGCTGGTGTCTGCAATTTCTGATAATTGGTCTCTGATCTTGCGAGGTTAGTGTTCGCATTTGCGAATATTACCAAATCCTGACACACTCGCATTAGCGAGCAACTTCTTCGCATTTGCGAAGAGTACCTGGGTCAGCATGAGTTTGCATTTACGATCAATAGGTCGCAATTACGGGGAGGCCAGAGTCCGCATTTGTGAACAATACTTTGTTTTTGCAAAGTGGGGCTGAAGCAAACTTGATCGCATTTGTGATCAATTTGGTCGCAATTGCAGAAGATCAATATTTGCATTTGCGAACAAATCATCGCAAATACGATGACAACAGAAATGGGAGGAGTTCACTTTTGCGACTGTTTCTTCGCATCTGCGAACCCCAGGTCGCAAATGCGACATCTGCGACTAATCAAATAGGAGTTAAACGGGATTTTTACTCATTCTTCAAATTTACAAAACAAGAAAACCCTATAGGCGATTTTCTCAAGCACCCTTCTTCCCGAAATTATTGGTAAGTTATTCTAATCCATTTTCTTTCAATCTTTCACTACATTTTCTAAGATTTTAACCTAAAATCTAGTATTTTCATGGTAGAAATTGGGGGTTTGAGCAGAATTAGAAATTTTTGTAAAATTGGGATTTAGACCTCAAATTGAGGTCAGATTACAAAATAAATTACATAGCCGGGCTCGGGGGTGAATTGATAATCGAGTTTTGGTCCAAATTTCGGGTTCGGACCAAGCGGGCTCGGGAGTTGACTTTTGTTGACTTTTTCAAAAATGTCCTAAATTGAATCCTTTACAATTGTGGCTAGTTCATACGGCTTAATTTGAATCGTTTGGTTGGTAATTTGCTATATTCTATTGGTTTGGATGCTTGTTTTAAAGGCAAAGTTGTTGTTGAGCTTTGAATTAATTCTTGAAACGAGGTAAGTGCCGTGGTTAACCTTGACTTGAGGGATTATGATTTGTTTGGTTATTTGCTACATGTTTAGATGGGGGATACAACGTATATGTGAGGTGACGAGTACTTATGTGTTAGTCAGGTTAAAGCATGTGGGTGAGACTTGTTCCTTGCAACTTATTGCTTACTTTGATCATGTTATCCATGCTTAGACTAGTTAATTATTAAATTGATCGTTCTTACCACGTTTATGGGCATTTTGTGATAATTTACCTACAAGTGAGATTGGTATTGTGGAACCATTGTTGACGTCACACTTGTTCTTGTTATTCTATCTTCCTGTTGTTACTTGTTCATTGTTATATGGTAAGGGAGAGTGTTAATGCACGAAGGGTGATGTCGTTCCGTATGTAAGTGTTAATGCACGAAGGGTGATGTCGTTCCATATTGTGAGTGTTAATGCATGAAGGGTGATGCCGTTTCGTATCTATTGATTCATACTGAGAGTGAGAGTAAAAGCACGAAGAATGATGTCGTGCAGTATTTTTGTTTCATTGTGAGGTTGAGAGTAAAAGCACGAAGGGTGATGCCGTGCAATTTTCTTCATTGGGCTTAATTCTTTTTACTGGTTAAAGGTGTATTAACGGTTCTGGTTATCATTTCCATTGTATTTCTCGTATCTTGTATCCCCCTTTAGCATGTCCCCCTCCCAATAGTACATGTTTAGCTTTTATTTATTGTTATCTTGTATGTATACTGTTATCTGCACAGGTTTATTATGTGGTGTCTTATCATATCCTTGTCGCTACTTCGTCGAGGTTAGGCTCGTCACTTACGGAGTATATGGGGTCGGTTATACTCATACTACACTCTGTACTTCTTGTGCAGATTTTGGTACCGGCCCTGGCTGTTCGTGAGGCGTAGCAGCTTGGATTTGCTCATTGGAGACTCGAGGTAGATCTGCTGGCGTCTACAAACCTTGAAGTCCCCTTCTATTTTTCTTATTTTACTATTTTTTTCGTTCAAAACAGTTGTTTCAGACTCTGTTGTAGAAAATCCTAGAAGCCCGTGAGTTGTGACTCCATATCTGGATTGTAGTAGATATTATGGACATTTATGTTATTCTGCATTCGATTTTATTTCATTTTGGCTTAATTGACTTTATTTATTGAAATTGAATAATAATTGACTTAACGGTTCTCTAACGTTGGCTTGCCTAGCAAGTGAACTTTTAGGCGCCATCACAGTCCTGAAGGTGGGGATTCCGGATCGTGACAGAGATATAGTTTGAATAAATCATCAAAATGGGTTGGATACAGATTGTATGTCAAAATTTGGGCTTTTTCACTTTTAGCTCACGTCAGAAACTATCTACATTTTGTAGTCGAAAAAATGTATAAAATTTGGATAATTATGTATATAACATGCATAATATGCATATGTACAAAAAATATACAAAAATAAAAGATAACAAATCTATATTTTTCGGCTATTAATTTTGAGAGAAGCTATACAATGTCATATCCTTTCAAATTATCTGAGCAGAAATGTCACGACCCAAAATCCATAAGGTCGTGATGGCGCCGGACACCGCAAGCCAATCATTAAATGGTTAAGTTAAATTTCATGTTTTAGTATTTTTGAAATCATTACCTTTCACTTAACACACAACATCTAAATACAATCCATTAAGTAGAAATAACAGTCCGATATTCCATTTTGATAAAATACATCCCAAACACATCCCAGAACCCGGTGACACAAGTACATGAGCAAATTTTAAGAATTTTACAAATTCTACAAAACTTGTCCGAAATAATAATTGGACAAGGAATAAAAATGAGTATACAATAAATAGAGAAAGACTCTGCCGACTGGGGGTCGTCTCCGAATGATGCAGCTCGTCTAAGTCTCCAAGTCAACCATATTACTATGAAGGTACCTGTGCAACAAAATGCACAACAAGTGTAGCATGAGTACGAAAATAACGTGTACTCGGTAAGTATCCCGCCTAACCTTGAAGAGGTGACGGGAGGTCGACTTGACACTCACTAAGGTCCAACAAAATAACTTAACAAGATATGATATCAGTAATAGGCATACGAGGATGATAAAAACAGTACATTAAAGATAATTGTAATTCAAATAAATACTGAAAGTAAATAAACAATTACTACTTCATTTTCTCCCAAATATCTTAAATAAACAATTACTACTTCATTTCCCCCCAAATATCTTAAATAAATAATTACTACTTCATTTCCCTCCAAATATCTTAAATAAACAATTACTACTCTATTTCCCCCCAAATATCTTGTCACTTCAAAATGCATGAAATCACTAACAAGTTAACATGCGCATACGGAATAAGGACAACCGGCCTGAGCCATCATAATAATCATATCTGTGCACTGCCAAGGGTCGAACGTCCCGAACAATAATTACATCATTCAATCTCGTCGTGGCGTACGACCCGCTCCCATGAGAGTGGAGGAAATAACACCCCGCTCGCGAAATGTAAATTGCGAAGCGGTCACATGCACACACAATATTAACCATAATGTATCTTTCAATCTCGCCGTGGCGTACGGCCCGCTCCCATGAGAGTGGGGGAAATAACACTCCGTTCGCGGAATGTAAATTGCTAAGCGGTCACACACAGTCATGCACCATCAATACTCAAGTAAATGATAAATTTCTCTTTTAAAGGTCACAAAGTAGTATTTAAATCTTTTTCAGAAATCCATTTTTTTTACCAAGTTCAGTAAGGTTTAAACATTTTGAAATTCGTCAGCAAAGATACAAGGACGGCAAATAAAACATGCTTGCGGGTCCTAAACTACCCGGACATAAATATAATAGTAGCTACGCACGGACTCCCGTCACTTCGTGCGTACGTAGCCCCCACAAATAGTAGCACATGTCTAATTAGTTCACCTATGGGGACAATTCCCCTTCACAAGGTTAGAAAGGAGACTTAACTCACTCTGAAATTCCAAAACCGGCTCCCAAGCCCTTCCGACGACTCCAATTGATGCACAACGCCCCAAAACTAACCAAATAACGGCAAACCATGAAAATATACTCTAATATTTGTTAATAATCCAAATTATATAAACTCCTATCTCCGCTCAAGGAATTGACCAAAATTCCCTCGGGCCCGGATTTCGAAATTTTTCGAAGATACACTCTACCCATAGCTCTACTAGTTCAAATATACAATTTACTCAAATATTCATGCTCAATTCGTGGCTAAAATCTAAATTACCAAATTTCTAGGTCTTCCCTTAAAATCCCAATTTTTATACAAATTCTCATGTCTAATTCCATGTAAGATCACATATTTAGCTTAGGAATGAGAAGGAATCACTTACCTAGTAATGCTTGATGAAAATCCCTTCTTGAAGCTCCTCAAAATCGTCCACACCAAATGAAATAATGAAGAAATAGCCAAAAATCCCGTTTTAAGAACAATCTGCCCAGCACTGCCCCTCTATGCGATCGCATAAAGGCCTCCGCGATCGCATAGGACAAAACATGCTGCCCCAATCTCTGCCTTATGAGATCGCACTCTAAACCACGCGATCGCACAAGCCATTCCCAGTTGCCTCCCATTTTCCTCCTTCGCGATCGCAGACCTCCCACTGCGTTCGCACAAGCCAGCCCCAGGTCTTCTTCGCGATCGCACACCAACTCCTGCGATCGCATAAGCTAAAATCTCGCCCTTCAATTTTTCTTCTCCGGGATCGCACACCATGGACCGCGATCGCATAGCACATCAGTGACACCAGAAAGCAGCAGCAACAAAACAGAGAAAAATGATCCGAACTCACCCCGAAACACGCTCGAGGCCTCCGGGACCCCGTCCAATCACACGACTCAGTCCCATAACAGCCCACGGACTTGCTCGAGGCTTCAAATCACATCAAACAACGCCGAAATCACGAATCACACTAAAATTCAAATTTTATGAACTTGAAATTTCAAACTTCCACCTCCGATGCCGAAACCTATCAAATCACGTCCGATTGACCCCAAATTTTGCACACAAGTCATATTCGACATTACGGACCTTCTCCAACTTCCAGAATCGCATTCCAACCTCGATATCAAAATTTCCACTTCCGGCCGAATTTCTCAAAAACCTTCAAGTTTCTATCTTTAGCCAAATGACTTCAAAATGACCTACGTACATCCGAATTCACTTCCGATCGCGCTCCCAACTCCAGAATCACCATACGAAGCTATTCCCAGGCTAGGAATCCCAAACAGACATCAATAACACTGAAATGCGCTTCAAGCCAAACTTAGAAAATTTCTTCAAAATGCTGACTTCCACAATATATGCCGAAACGCTCTTGCGTTATCCAAAGCCCGATACGGACATACGCCCAAATCCAAAATCATCATACGAACCTGCAGGAACCTTCAAATTCCGATTCGGAGGTCGTTTACTCAAAATTCCAATCTTAGTCAATTTCTCCAACTTAAGGCTTCTGAAATGAGAATGTTCTTTCCAATTTGACTACGAACTTCCCGAAATTCAATTCTGACCATGCCCACGATTCATAATACCTGAAATGGAGCTGCTTGTGACTTCAAACCGCTGAACGACGTGCTAGAGCTCAAAAATGACCGATCGAGTCCTTACAAGAAAAGGCTAAAATATTGCAGCCCAACATGTTAATTGTCATCCTCTATTTTAGGCTAAAATAATTACTTAAATATTCTCTCTATAAAAAATAATAAATATAAAATAAATGGATGAAGATATATTCTTTTAATCCAATCATAATATTTAGAGCCCGTTTGGCCATGAAATTTTTTTGCACTTTTTTACGAAATTTTTTACCTTTTATCGAAATCAGTGTTTGACCATAAAATTTTTAATTTTCACTTGAAGAAATTTTTTGGAATTTTTCAAAAATTTAAAAAAACTCCAAAAAATTATTTTTCAACATTTTCACTCAGATTGCTCACAAAAATTCAACAACAGCCTAAAATTATATTCATGTCCAAACACATCTTTGATTTTCAAATACCATTTTCACTTGAATTTGTTTTTCACTTTTTTCGAAATTTTACAATTGTTATGTCCAAACGCCCACTAAATTGCTTGAGATGTGGAAGAATTAAACAGTAATTGAATCAACTCCAGCCTAAAGATACTTCGGTTAGAGATGCTTGGGTGGATGGTAGCACTGGCAAATACAAGGGCAGAAAGAAAGTTTTTGTTAGCCCTCCTCATGATGTAATATGTATTTTTGAAAAAGAAACTAAAGGTCATGTTATGGAGAAAAAACTTCTTTCTTTTGAAGCTTGCAAACTTTTAGCAAGCTTGGGTAACAAGTGTGTCCTTCGGGACATGGTCTCTGAACCAAATATAATTGACGTTACGTAGTTATTAGTATATGTATTTCCTGTTTGATAAAAAAAAAAAGATACTTCGGTTAGGTAGAATGATAATATGGAACAAAAAAATAAATATATAAGATAGGAAGGGAGGAAGAGATTGATTTTTATTTTTTCATGTGTAGTGTACAACATCATTCTCCATAAATTAATCTAAGTTGCTTCCCACCCAGCCACTTAAGCTAAAATTAGTCAGTAAATATAAAAATATATAAAGAGAGAATGTGTATAATCATATATAATCGACGTATAATCTATGTATACCGAATAAAAAGAGTAAACAGTAAATCCAACAGGTTATTTGTGTAAAGATACCTTAATTTGTAGGATTACAATGAAGAACACCAAAGAGTGTCATAACATGACATTAACTATTAAACCATGAAGGAGGCTCATGGAGATTCCTTCCGCTCTAACCGTGGTAAATCTGGCATAGCCAGCATCACAGTCTTGGCGTGACAATCTAGAATAACATGATAGGGCGACAACTAGTCCATGCTCAAGATAACATCAAAGTCTACCATAATAACACTACTATAAAACTGCTTAAAACCATCCAGAAATTCTGACCGAAATCGGTCGGAAAACTGAAAAAACTGACCGATTTTCGATCGACTTTAATTCGTCAAAATTAGACTGATTGGTAATATATAGAGACCGATGTCGGTTGTCATTTTCGACTGATTTAGGCCGGTCAATAAAATTTTACAAGCGACCAAAAAAGAAGTCGGTAGGTATTTTAATTATGTGTCGCGCCCCCCTTTTTCCTCTCCTTTCGGATTGGTCAAAGTTTTTGACATTTTTTGACAACTCCTTTAAGGAAGAATGAAGAGAGGAGAGTCGCCACCTAACGGGTTTGAGGTGCGTTAGGTCACCTAAGGGGTTTATCTATAGCTAGGTTGTTAACCGGAGACAGAGTAAGGGCTTGAAATTATCCTAAGGGGAAGGTGTTAGGTACCCCTCAGGATCCGCAAATGTGGTTCCCGGCCAAACAACTTTATTGTGAATTTGTGCAATTATAGCAAATAAACATGTAGTGCTCAAATAATAGGGGATTTAAGTCTAAGTACGCAGATGTTTGAAAACAATCAATGAAAAGTTAGATTTTGAAAAGAATTACAATCTAAGCATGTAAAAGTAAAGGATATCCTAGGTTTTATAATATGGATCACATCAATGCAATACCTGGTATGACACTCCTCAGAGATGGGCTATGTGTGGTATTAGCGCACCGATCATCATATCCATATTCTACCTTTTCCCACCCCGTGAAGGTAATTAAAGCGCGTGTTGGTCCACACTCTATTGCATGCTGTTACCCGTCCCTTCCTATTAGTACCGGAGGAAATTAGGAATCCTATCCTAAAGGGAGGTGCTAGGCAGACCCTCAGGTTTTAAAGATAAAAATTCTAGGGCGACAAATAATAAAATAGGTAGGAATGCACATAAGGGAAGAACATGGAAAGCAATTAAGGGGCTCAAGTATACCTCCACATATATTGCACATACACAACATGCCTCATACACAAATTTGCGTCCAGTTTCAGTTCCTAAGCATGATATCTAAATGACAATAGCAGGATCAGATTTGTCATAACTCAGAGAGGGAGTCCTAGTCGGCTTGCCTACTGATTTTAGCATGCTGGTAGTTAAACATGATCACAAAGACATATCTAGTTTTATTCCTTGTAACTGATTTCCTAAGGCTTGCCTAGGTGTAAAATAACATGCAGCAGTTGTACAACTTTGTTAAAAGGGTTTCAGATTACCAATCCTAATAGCATGTGATTCGAAGTGTTTACCAAAGACTGATTTACAGCTTATTAGAACAGGGACTGTTTTAGACATGTATATTTAAACTAGGTGTGATTTGAGTAAGTATGACCCTAATGAATGATTTCTAATGCAGCATGATAACTTAAACATGATTTTTCTAAATGAATGCAAGATCACAACATTATGCACAACTTCAGGAATAGCTCAAGTGACAGATTTTAATCATTGTTTAACTAGAACAAGATCTCTATATGTATAGCATGATTGCATATTTGTTAACACATTTTTTCTAAGGCATGATCTAGACTACATTTTTCAGAATGCATGGACAGAATCAAATGGTAACAGTTTTTGTTGTTATTACTGATCCTATGAACATGATTTCTAAGTGAAGGCAAGGAGTGATGACATGCTGAAAGAAAAGCAGGTGTATGAACCTAAGTGACATGATATCTAAATGCATGGCATACTTGATTCCTAGACATGGTATCTAAATGCATGGCATACTTGATTCCTAGTGCGCATATAAAAAAAAAATAAACCTAGAAAAACATGATATCTACACATACTTACACTATAGCATGCATATCCCCACCCATTTCCACTATCCAACCCCAGAATTATTTTTACAAATTATTACAAAACTCTGAATATGAATTACATAATTATAGGAAAAGAAGAAGTTAACTATAGGGAGCCTTCCATAATAGGCCCAAGTCTCCAGGTACTCAATGCCATTGGTTCACAACCCTTCACATGATCCAGGTGTGTCAAAGTTCCGTAAGGATCTCAAGGGATCCCGGGCAGTGCTCACACCCACATTTAATAGCCAAGATGGAGTAAGTGCAGTGTGGAAAGGTCAGCTCTTGTGAGTCAAAGTTCAGAGGGAGCTCAAGGGTCCCAAGTCAATGCTCACACAAGAGGGGCAGAACCTAATGTCTAAGAGTATAGTGGGAGTGCTCATATTGAGTAAGAACAGTTTTAAAACAGTTTTGAGAAAGAGGGAGGTTTAATGAAAATTAGCTTGAAAATGGTAAGGCAGTAGCACAACCAACATACTCAAACAACACACAAAGAACAATAAACAGGAATTAAGACAAGTTCATCAACCACAAGCAGGGAGATGAGGGATTGGGGACAAGTATGAAGCACATAGGAACAGGCTTGCACACAAGTAGACCTCACAAAAAGTATTACAAGACTTAAATTGTCATAGCATAGTCCTTTACAAGGATTCATATAAGGATCCAAATAGCATCAAGTTGAGGGGTGTTAGAGTACACACTATGTTCAGAACTACATGCTTATCATGTACTGGGGTCAGGGGATAGGGCAGAAGTTTTAATGGGACATATAGAAAGTAATAGACATGCTGAACTAGAGAGTAACCATATAGATAGTTTAATAAATAGGCATGCTAGTTGCAGGGTAAGCAATAAAACCATAAGTAGACACATAATAGGAATAAAAGGAACTGTAATACAGACTGAAGCATGTTGTTTTAGAAACCTTAAAATTAAATTGAGAACATACCAGTTAGATGATGAAGTAAGTGCAGAGTAAAGGAGCAGTAGTGTGCAGAGAAGGAGAGCAGCAATGTATAGAACAATATAGACCAATAGAGCAGTAATGCATAGAACAGCGGCACAGTAGAGCAAGTAGAGGAATAGAGTTGCTCAGTCTTGGCTTTTAGCCGATTGAGTAGCAAGCAAACAACAAGAGAGAAAGAAAAGTTCAGAACAGAGTATGTTTGTGTGTGAGAGGGAGAGCTTGAATTGTGTTATGCTAAAGAAAGAGTGAAGTATTTATAGCTTTTCAAAACGAGTGGAAAATAAGGTAATAAGTACTGATTAATCAATCAATGGAAATCAGATTCAATTAGAATCAATCGCAGACCCCGACTCCCTTTAATTAGGGAGTCCTAATTCAAACGGTCATGCTTGGTGTCACATAAGGAAAGAACCAGTCATGAGATAATTATTACTATAATAAGAGTAGTAAGAAATGTAGCAAGCAATTAAGTCTAGGTTCATAACACATAATTAGGGAGAGTATATGTCAAACAATCAGCAGCATATTCGTGCACATAAATAGGGTATAGTATAATTTAGTTCTGAAAATTAGTCACAAGAATCACGGATGGGATTGAAAATCACAGGGACTCAATGCTAACTAAGGAAAGTATCACACAAACAAGGAAACAATTCGAAAATCAGTACAGAGGTATCANTGTATCATTCAAAGGGAAATATCCCATTTTTAGAGGGAAATCAAAATTAGTAAAGGCCATAGAGTAGAAAAATTAATAAAGCCTTAATCAAATAATACTTGAATAACATATGTTAATCAAGAAGCAGAAAACCCTAGGTAAAGTAAGAATCACACAAAATCGGGGATTCAAACTAGAGCATAGTTAGTATCAAAGTAGGATAAACAAGAATCTGAAACCCTAACAAGGCAAATAGGGTAAAAATCACAAAAAACTCAGATCGTTTCATAAGAAACATGCACACGTAAATATTGAACGAACATATTATCATAGACGGCCTAAAAATTAGAGCTTTTTAGCATAATAAGTCGGATAGCAAAAAAAACATAAGAGATCATTCACACACAGTAGAAAGTACTTAAAATCGGAGAAGAATCGTTTTTGAAAGGGATTAAGAAACCCTAGTTTTGAAAGTGAGGAAATCGTTTGAAAACAAAGAGATTTTTTGAGGAAAACATGTGAAAACCTTGAGATGCACATAGAACTGTTACAGATCTAGAAAGATCAGAAGGTTCGAAGTTAGGGTTTCTAGGAGACCCAAAAGAAGAAGAAGAAACTTAGAGATATTACCGGTATTTGGCCGAAAAGGGGTAGATATTACTCGACCAACCATAGATGGCCAGAGAAAATGGCATGAGACCGGAGAGATAAGTTAAACCGCCTCTGGTTCACTTGAGAGCCCTGAACGGTGACACAAGCGTAAGGGGTGGAGATATAAGGACGCTAGGAGGTGAGGCCTTCAAGGTTTCCAGCGAGGAGATGGCCGGAGGAGATGAACAGACCTCATCGGAGGTGAAGAGACCAAAAGTCTCTAGATAGACCCAGAGAGATAGAGAGAGAGTGTGTGAGAGGAGTGAATGAGGGGAAGGGGGTAGTCGTTAGGTCTAATTAAGGTAAGGATTAATCGGGTCCATTGATCAGAAATTATCAACGGTCCAGATTAAAAAGGGAATTGGGTCGGGTAGGCTTAGAGGTTGGGCCTGGGTATTGGGCTGGTTTTAATTGGGTTGGGGGTTAAATTGAATTAGGCTGAAATTGAAATTAAAATGGCTATTTGTTAAATACCCACTAAAATAGATAAATAATTAATAAAAAAATAGCTAATAATTATATATAAAAAAAATGAAATTGAGGCTAAATAAATGAAATTAAGGTAATTAGCTAATATTAAAATATAAAATGGCTAATTAGTGATTTAAAATGGTATAAATATACAATTAGGATATAATTGTAAAATTACTGTAATTATAATTAAATAATGCCAAATTGACTAATTTATGAAATAATTAAATCCTAATAGGATTAAAAATGATGTATTGAGCTGGGAAATATTTTGAATATTTGTAATTGAATTTAAAATATTGAATAAATTGGAAATTAATAAAATATGAAAAATTATGGAAAAATACCAGTTATTATAAAAAGTGATTTTGAAGGCACATATGCAAATTTTAAAATAGTTTGAGGAAAAAATTGGGTATCAACATTATGTAATTAAAAAATGCACCGTCTGAGAATCGAACATGGATTTGTACTGTGGCAGGATACTATTCTCCGTTAGACCATTGATACGTTTTGGTTTAAGACTGTCTTTTATTTTATTTGTACTCTTTAATTGCATTTTCACGCGAAAATAACGGACCGATCTCGGTTGGTTTTATTAAAAATATAAAATTAACGATCGAAATCGGTCGGTTTTTTGAAAAATGGATGAATGAAATAACCGGTTGGTTTTTTGAATATTAATTTTAATTTATTTTGTACGAAAACCAATCAAAGTTGGTCGGTTTCTTAAAAAATTAAATTTCGCGGGACGCCAAAATAGTTTCCCACATTTTCGCACCAAAAAGACCACCCGAAGTTGGTCGTTTTCATAAAAAAAATTGAAAACCGATTTTTTATTGGTCGGTTTGTCGCGATCGGTTTTGACCGAATTTCTAGTAGTGTAAGTACAAAGACGAATCTAGTATGGAGCAACGGAGGTTATGTATATCATGGAAAAGAGTAATAGGAGTAATAGAAGTCCATAATCCATAATGGAGTAATAATTTACAACAATACTCTATGTTAACATGTCCAATTTTGACTCAACTCGCTGGTTTGAAGTTGAAATACTTGTTTTGTTTTGAAGATAAGATATCACACAAAATTGAATTCAACTTCCCCAGAGACATAATCAACAGTGTGGGTGGGGGACCAAATTTGACGATATAGTGGTGCAGGAAATTGCAATTGTCAGAAGCACTGGAACATGGCCTGGGCTTTTGGGCACCAGCTGAGCTGACGAAAACTTGTACACACACATGACACAACAACACAATTTAGTGGAAGTGGCACTGAATGCAGTCAAATGTCTGTACCTCAAAACAACATGTATTTGTTCTATTCCCCCAAATTTAAGGTCAAAACGTCATCTATGATTTCTCTCGCTGTTGGCCAATAAATTCAAATCACAAGGGGATATGAAATATAGTTGCTGGTCCCCTCACCAATTCACCTATAAAAGAAAACCTTTCGTATACATATTCAGTCAAATGTTTTACTGGCCACTCTTGTGTAGTATACACTGATGGTTACCCATTTTTATTTTTACTATTTCTTTTGTAAATTCTCACGTTAAACTTTTCCTCCATGGTACATGTACTCCTTAATATGACATAATAACTGAGTGACTAACTAAAGTTCATCAATATCAAGTAGATATTCGCAAATTTAAAGATCTCTATCTCATATTATTAATTAGGAGTGCTCAAATCGAACCGAAAAGTTGTACCAAATCAAAAAGTCAAACCAAATTAATTAAAAATCCCGATTAAATTTGATTTAATTTGGATTGGTAAATGTATAACTTTTTTTTATATATGTTCTCTCATGAGATATAGTATTTAATGGAACTATGAAGTGCATATATATATTTATTTACTTTAAAATATTGGTTTGTATTTCTGCTTTAAAAGGCAGAATTGGGACTCGCCCCGGGGCGGAACACTCGTAAAACGTCCCTGGAATTATGTGTGGGGCTTAGTTCCGTGAGACTTACGCTTCGGCCGTCGAAGCTTACGCCCCAGACACGCCCAACGCTCAGCGTACTGGGCTCGCCTAATAGAACTTTATGCAATTGTGTGTGACTAACCTTGTAAATTCTTAAATTTTCTTAATAAATCATTGACTATTCAAAATTACTTTTTTCTTAATCATTAATCATTAAGTTGAGAGTATTTTATATCTTAATTAAAAAAAATTATTGCATGTTATCCACTAAGATATGATAGTAAATTTTAAATAAATCTTCATTTAAAAGTATTTATTTATTAACTTTTGTTATGTCTTTATTATATAATAGTCCATAATTTTTTTATAATTATTTCCTAAATATTATTTTTCTTGATTACGAGATGCAATACTTATTAATTTAATAAGCAAGTATTAGCTAGTAATTATTCACAAATAATTAGTTATCATGGTATAGTATGGTGAATTATGTATCATTTTATTAACTTGTTGAAACTTAAAAATAAATGATGATAGAGAATCATATTTAAATTGTGAATGACATTTTACATAAATTCTCTTTTAAATAGAAAATATATTAAATAAAAAGAGTATTTAAAAAAAATATCAAATTATAATATCGAAATTTTTTCAAGATTCATTACTCCCTAAGAGATACATATAAAAATTCGCATCGAATACATTAGATTTGATGTTTGAATTGTAACGACGTTGCAGCTAATTTGCATATTATGCTATATGTCATACTTTTCGTATTAGTCATAGTTGAATTATAATTTATAATATTTTAAAAAGATTATTTGTTATAATTTTGTGATTTTAATGTAATTTTTATAATTTTTATTTTTATTTTATACTATTTTAAAGTTCTTGAAATTAGTAAAATTTAAAGATCTGTGGGACGTACGCACCATGTCTCTGGGCTTACGCCTCGCCTCGTCAGAGGTAAACGCCTTGCCTCACGCCCCACCCTTTAAAACATTGGTTTGTATCTTCACTTTCTTATCAAAATGCGTCAATCTCTTTGTTCTTTCATATTCATATGTCAAGATCTAGTAAACTCTTGTACTTTTTTTTGTATTTGGAACAGTATTTTATCGATAATTTTAAATTAAATAGAACATATCATTATTAAAGTTTAATATTGATTTTTACGTTTAATTATTAAATTTGGTTAAACTTGAAAAGTAAATCAACGAAAAGAATTGTTAGACGACTAGAAAAATAACTATTATGTTTTACTAAAAAGAAATTCTCCCACAGAAATATTTTAATAGATCATGTGTTTGTCAGTTTTTAAATTTTTATTAAACATACATTCACTTAATAAAACTTTCATGTAACAAAAATATCCGAAAACCACTAAAATTTGATAAAATGGAATAAATTCAAACCGATATAGTTGATTTAATTTGATTTTAATAAAACCCGAACCGACCTGGCTCATACACTCCTCTCCTATTAACCTTAGGTGAACGCGAAACATAAGTAAACCAAACTAAAAGTATCGTAGCATTGTATCTTCCCTCGAGAACAAAAAAAGACATTGCAATTACAAGTGTGTTCATGCCATCCTTTTTCTTTATATACATAAAAACGGTTGCCGACAATAAGTTTTTGACTATTCACAAAAATATCTAATGGCTCTATTAATCTGTAGAACAATGCCCTCGCTTTATTCGGTCCTGTCAATATTGTGCGTATAAGCAATTTCAGGAACAAGCGGTGAATACAGAGAAGATGGACAAAATTAAGGACCACAAATACGAGGAGGAAAATGAGTTGAAACGTAAAATACACCTCCTGCATCATTAATTGTGTTGCTTGCTAATATGGAACATTTCATCAGTAAAGGCCAACATATAAGTAGTTGTACACAAGTACCAACTGTCTCAAACTCAAACTCTATATTCTTTTTTAATTAGAAGGATACTATATTACTAATACTAAGGATGTTTATTACTGTAACTTGAGTTGTACCTAGACAGTAAACACCCATGCTTTAGCACTTGGTGCAACGGCAAGTACCAATTTAACGTGGGGGTGATGATTTAGTGGCATATGATGATAAAAGTATAAAACAAAAGGAGGGGAACCTTAAGCTTTATACAACTCAAACAATATATATATACATACATACATACATATATCACATTTCAAACTTGAGAGATGAAACCGGCACACGATGCCCGAAGACCTGTACAAACCGACATCCATACTTATGTCTCTTAACATAAAATATGGGCTAACGAATCTCCAAATATGATTGTTAATACCTTAAAGTGAGTCGCGTAACTAGTCATAGTAGAGACTTTTCAACATTTTCATTTATACATATGAGAACATATTACAATTGTAGACAGGGCCATAACCCATATGTACATACACACCAGACTTTAGTCTGCAAGCCTCTAAGAGTGCCCTGTGACTTGGCCGGGCGAAGCCTCACCATACCCAAGAACTAGAAGTACAAGTACCTATTAATTTCTGTACAACTACTCCGAAAGAGAGGAGTGCATCAACCATTCGCCGAAACGTGCACCCTACTAGGGAGGGACTTCATCGGATCTATCTGCACCTGTGGGTGTATGGGTCAAAATCTGCCTCAAGGAGATTTAACACGAAGCAATATTACGAAAAGTAATTTGACCGAGGTCGACTAGAAAGCAATGGGGTTCATAGCCGAGCAGTCAACAACGACCGAGGTCAAGTATCAAGAGCAGCAGTAACGACTAATTTTGTAATGTGATCTTTAAGAGAATATTCCATTGAATATTCTCTGTACTTGTACTTTTTGGGTTGACTGGGGATAAGTCCCATATAAATAGAATAGGAGATAATGTGAAAGACATGTAATATTCCCTGATAAGAACATTCTTTGAAAAAATACTTTCTCTCTAGATAAAATACAAACACTACCTTTCTAAAGAGATTCGATTGTTTATTATTCCTTACTTTTTCCATCAGATCCGAGAAGGGTCCCAATATTCTAGTATTTGTCTATCATTCATCATTGTCAAAAGATGAATCATCCACCTCATTCAATATTTGGTGAATATTCTCCTTATTTACTTTAATGTCATTTATTGCTATTTATTGCTTGATACTTCCCCATCATTAATGATCTTGAAACATTGAATATACACTACATTGAATCTTCTCCCAACACTGCTCTACGTCACTTGTATTAATTGATTGTAGATTTGAAGTTGTTATTGTTAACTAAGTTTAGCCCCCGATTACATAAAATTAATTAATTTAATTAAAGATTTATATTTTTTGGTCAAACAGTAGGCATGAACACAATGCCCAGAAGAAATGCGTCAATACGAAAGATGTACTGAGTATGTAAAATTGATGACATAATATATATAAATCATAGGCATAACGTAAGAGTTATGAATACCCAATATTAACCTGAACCACCAAGGACAACCACCGGGGGCGTACTTACAGTGGACTTGATTCACTGTAAATGCATGTTTCGTAAAGGGTCAATCTCTCTTGGGGTTATACATGCTAAATAAAGTAACGTCATTCAGCCACTCTTTGGGGTATGTTATGTACCCGACCTTGGGAGGTCTCGGTAACACAAGATAACCTGTCATCTCGTACCCGTTCACGCATGGGCTCGGTAAACTCTTATGTTACCCCATTCCTTACCCGACCACACATGGACTCGGTAGTACCTGGTATCACGTCATTCCGTACCCGGCCACATAGGAGGTTGGTAATGTGTCATGTTACGTCATTACGTACCCGGCCACATGGGCTTGGAAATACCTCGTATTTTATCCTTCTGTACCCGGACGCACACGAGCTCGGTAATGCATAATAAATACAGGGGTCTGTCTAAATGCAGCACACGCTCAACCCTTACAGACTCCACAATTTGGCTTCAAATGAGCCACACCTTATGACCTTATAATACCATCTAGGAACATCCTTAATTTCAAAGAAAGTGCTACTGGTAACATGAACAAGAATATGAACAACTTTACCAGGGAAGGCTTAGAATAATGCAGTTTTACAACATAAGGATCACTCAAAAGAAACACACATATCAAGTCATGCCAAAAAGGAAAGATTATCTTACATACTTTTTGTGTTATCAGCTTTACATACTCAGTATATCTTTCGTACTGATACCTTTCTTTCTGGGCGCTATGCCCATAGGTGCATATAGATCAGGTGAAGTCTCTCCCTAGTAGGGTGCACGTTTTAGCGATCGGTTGATGCATTCCACTCCTTCGGAGTAGCTATACAGAGTACTTCCAGTTTTTGGGTACGTGAGGCCTTGTCCCGACCAAGTCATGTAATAGGGCATTCTTAGCGGCTTGCAGACTAAAGTCTGGTGTGTATGTATATATGGGTTATGGCCCCGTATACGACTGTTATATGTTCTCATATGTATGAATGAAAATGTTGAAAGTCTACTATGTCAAGTTATGCGACTCACCTTAAGGTATTAACAATCACACTTGGAGGCTCATTAGTCCAGATTTTATATTAAGAGATGTAAGAATGAACGTCGGTCCGCACATTCGAATGTCGTGTTCCGAAGGTTGGAGTGTGACATATACATACATATATATGCTAAGATCACTTATTATGACATCTACGAACACCGCCTCATCCCCCACCCACAAAACCCCTCTCTTTCCAATCTCTATGCATTCCGAGAGCACTTATATTTTCTCCACTAGCTGGATAACAATCTCTGATGAATATTTGGCATTTACTCCCTCACAGGTCTCAACAAAAAAACTCTTCCTTTTGTTATGAAGTGTGCACTTCAATCAAGCTGGTTTTACTTGTTTTTTGATTGACCAAACAGGGTTTACAACTACTCTTGCTAAAAAACAAATCAAGATAGTAATATTTTAGCGTAGACAAAGAAATAAGTAACATAGTGGTTTTCACTTCTTACCAAACAAGTGAGACAGAAACTGGAAAAGATTGTATTCGGGTATACAAATAATTAAGGTATTGGGTGAAATACACAATATAAAAGTAATAATATGCAGAAAGGATGGTACTCTATAATATAATTTAATTTGTGTATACGCTTAAAATTGTGCCCACCCGATTTTACTGATTAATCGAGACCAGGGGATGAATTGAGGATCGTCCCCGTATTATATCAGACCGAGATATGAGGATAAGGTACCGAGTTCGGGATTCGAAGTACCAGTCGAGATCGAGACCAGTGATGATCGAGACCAAACGAGATAGATATCGAGCAAGACCGAAGATGACATAATAACGGAAAACCGAGATATCCGTGACTGATCAAGGATAATTACGGGGATCTCGGAACGGATCAAATCAAGAATGGTTATTTAGCTAATCATGGAATTTTCTTTTGTAATTAGAATTATACCATAAGTAGAATTCCTCTACTATATAAATGGGGGTTCTAATCATTTGTAACCATCTCATTCTCGTATATCAAAGCAATACAATACTCTTTCCCTCTTATATCCTCTTGTTTGTCAGTTTATTTCATATTTCATAACTCTATTCTCAGCCAGTTCGAGGGAGATCTAGCTCGAGGGCTGAATTGCATTTCAATACTGGTTTGCTTTACTTTACTGTTAGTTTCTATTATTAATCATCGTATTTATCAATTGATACTAGGTGAAATCACGTCTCCTTAAAACCACTTATAAGTTTAATTGTTATCTGACTTAAGGGTAAACAGTTTGGCACCCACCGTGGGGCTAAGGATAATAGTGCTTGTCTCGCATTAATTCTCACAACACACACTGCTTTATGCTTGTTCTCGTAAGTGTTTTTAATTTCAGGATCAACATGTCGAACTCACAAGCAGCACCCAGACACGGTGACAACGGCTTTGGTTTTCATGGAGAAAACGAAAATATAGCCGCCCCAGGGATCGAAGTGCCTCAAGCTGGCCTCAAGGGAGTACTGATTGAAAATCCCGTCGACGTCAGTTCCCATGTCGCCCTAAATGCAAATCTGGGCATCGATCCCGAGAATAGCGTCTGCAGAGAAGTTCGATTAGGCGGTCGAAGTACGCAAGGCGTCGAAGATGGCAGAGTCAGCCTTCAACTGATATTTGAAAATTACACGCTCAACAAGTTGCTATAGGGCAACTGCAAAATCAGAATTGCACACCAAGTGGGGTTGAACCCGAGCCCTCATTAGAAGTTGTTCACAGAGCTGAACCAGTGCCGGAGAGGTCAAATGAGAATGAAGCGGGGACTGACCCCCGCCATTATGAAGATTCTCAAAGAGCTTACAAAGTGAATTGAATCGGGGGAGAAAAAGATTGAAGAAAATGACAAAAAGGTAGAAACGTATAACTTTCGAGTTGACCAAATACTAGGGGCACCTCCGATTCTGAAGGGTTTGGATTCAAAGAAGTTCGTGTAGAAGCCTTCCCCCCAAGTGCGGCTCCTAAGCCCATTCCGAAGAAATTTCGCATGCTAGAAATTCCCAAGTATAACGGGACCACCGATTCTAATGAGCATGTCACTTGTTATACATGCGCAATAAAGGGGAATGATTTAGAAAATGATGAGATTGAGAACGTTCTGCTGAAGAAGTTTGGAGAAACTTTATCAAATGGGGTGATGACATAGTACCAAAACTTGCCTCCCAATTCCATTGATTCCTTCGCTATGCTCGCAGATTCCTTCGTCAAAGAACACGTCGGAGCAATAAAGTTTGAGACTAGAAAATAGGACCTCACAACTGATGTGAGGCTACCGAACTTTATACGTTCAAACCTTGAGTGACATCGGCTGATGTGCATAATCGGTACCAGTCAAAAGTCAGGGTCGAGGATGATCAGTTAGGAACTCCTTCTGGTTCTGTTTATCCAAATAGACCCATCAGCAGAATTCAAAGGGATATCAACAAAGAACCCCGATCGAACAGAGATCGGTATCAACCATATGGTGGAGATCGAAGAAACAACAGTCCTGGACGTAACCCTGTTCGAAGTGATCGAAGGAATGATCAATGATAGAGCTCCTGAGGGCTCATGAGCAAGAGTGGTTTCGATAAACATGTCGAGCCCACAGAAGCGCCACAACTATCAGAATACAAATTCAGCGTCGATGCATCAGCTATTGTATCGGCCATTGGACGGATCAAAGATACTAGGTGGCCTCGACCCCTACAGACCGATCCGGCCTATAGGAACCCTAATCAAATATGCAAATACCATGGTACTCATGGTCATAGAACCGAGGACTGCAGACAGCTAAGGGAGAAGGTAGCCCGTTTGTTCAACTAAGGCCACCTTCGAGAATTCTTGGGCGACCGAGATAAAAATCATTTCAGAGACAGGGATGCAAACATAGATAACGAGCAGGAATAACCACAACATGTGATTCACATGATCGTCGGTGGGGTCGATATTCCATAAGGACCCATATTCAAGCGCACTAAGGTGTCGATCACGAGGGAAAAATGAATTCGGGACTATGTGCCAAATAGGACCTTGTCTTTCAACGACGAGGAAGAAGAGGGGATCTCACGACCCTACAACGATGCACTGGTAATATCTATTCTTATGAATAAAATTCAAGTTAAACGTTTTTTGATTGACCCAAGAAGCTCGGCCAACATTATTCGATGGTGGGTCGTGGAGCAACTTGGGCCTACAGGATCAGATTGTGCCCGCAGCTCGGTTTCTTAATGGTTTTAACATGGCGAGTGAAACCACCAAAGGTGAAATTATATTACCAGTAAACATTGCCAGAACCGTTCAAGAAACAAAGTTTCACGTGATCGAGGGCGATATGAGATACAATGCCCTGCTCGGAAGACCCTGGATTCATAACATGAGGAAGTCCCTTCAACTCTTCACCAAGTTCTGAAGTTACCAACACCGGAGGGAGTAAAAATGGTGTATGGGGAATGGTATGCTGCCAAAGGGATGTTTGTGATCAATGCAGTGATACCGGTATCGACGCTCTCATCAACAAAGGATTAGATTCAAAAGGAAAGCAGGAGGACAAATAGCAACCATAAACACAAGCCTCGACTCAGTCGGAGAAGCAGGGAGAAGACGAGGACGATGACTATTGGATTCCTCGATCCTTCATAATTCCCGACGATTTCGATGCCACCAAATCGATAGTCGAAGAGCTGGAACAAGTCATACTGATCGAGGACCTGCCCAACCGAAAGGTATACCTAGGCAGGGGGTTGACTCTCGAGCTCAAGAAGAAAATTATTCAATTCCTTTTAGATAACATGTATTGCTTTGCTTGGTTCCATCTTGATATGACAGGGATCCCACCAGAAATCACTACACATCGGCTAATCTTAGACCCGAAGTTTCGTCCAGTAAAGCAAAAGAGAAGGCCTCAGTCCGAGGTTAAGAATGCATTCATCAAGGATGAGGTAACCAAACTTCTCAAAATAGGGTCCATTCGGGAAGTAAAATATCCCGAATGGTTAGCAAACATAGTGGTAGTCCTTAAGAAGGGAAATAAACTTAGAATGTGTGTAGACTATAAGGACTTAAACAAAGCCTGACCTAAGGATTCTTTTCCTTCGCTTTTCAATCGCATGATTGATGCCACGGCCAACCACGAGATTCTCAGATTTATCGATGCCTACTCCGAGTACAATCAAATACAGATGAACCCAGAGGATCTGGAAAAGACTTCGTTTATCACTAAATACGGCACCTATTGTTATAACGTAATGCCGTTCGAACTAAAAATGTTGGTGCAACTTATCACCGCCTAGTAAATCGAATGCTCGAAGAACAAATAGGAAAATCAATGGAAGTTTATATTGATGACATGTTAGTTAGGTCCCTGCGAGCAGAGGACCATTTGAAACATTTGCAGGAGACCTTCGACATACTAAGAAAGTACAACATGAAGCTCAACCCGGAGAAGTGTGCGTTCGGGGTCGGCTCGGGCAAGTTCCTCGGCTTCATGTTATCAAATCGAGCGATCGAGATCAAATCCGATAAAATAAAAGCTATCAAATATATCACGGTCATAGATAATGTCAAGGTCGTACAAAGGTTAACGAGGCGCATAGCGCTCTAGGGTGATTCATCTCGAGGTCCTTAGATAGAAGTCACCGGTTCTTCTCACTGCTTAAGAAGAAGAGAAATTTTGCATGGACCCCAGAATGCCAACAAGACGTAGAAGAACTAAAACGATACATGTCGAGCCCGCCACTACTTCATATCCCGAAAGTGGATGAGCAACTCTACTTATACTTAGCAGTATCGAAAATAAAGGTAAGTGGGGTCCTAGTTCGAGAAAAGCAAGGTACGTAATTCCCTATTTACTATGTTAGTCGGAACTTAGGTGAGGCCGAGACCAGATACCCATACTTCAAAAAATTAGCGCTTTCCTTAATAAGCGCCTCTAGGAAATTAAAACCATATTTCCAATGTCACCCAATTTTTGTTGTAACTACCTATCCCCTTTCGCAATATTTTGCAAAAACCCAAACTCTCAGGTCGATTTTCCAAATGGGTTGTCGAGATCAGCGGGTACGATATCGAGTATCAACCCCGAACGACCATCAAGTCTCAAATCTTGGCAGACTTCGTGGCCGACTTCACGCCAGCCCTCATACCAGAGGTAAAAAAAGAACTATTATTAAAATCGGGTATCCTCGGGAGTGTTGACCCTTTTCACGAACGGTGCTTCGAACGTGAAGGGGTCCGGGATGGGCATCATTTTGAAGCCACCAACGAGTAATATAATTAGAAAATCTATCATAACTTCGATATTGACTAACAATGAGGCCGAGTATGAGGCCACGATTGCATGTCTCGAGCTGGCTAAAAGTTTTGGAGCATAGGTCATCGAGGCCAAATGTGATTCCCTACTCGTGGTAAACCAAGTCAACAGAACTTTCAAAGTTTGTGAAGATCGAATGTAGAGGTACTTGGACAAGCAACAGGTGACTCTACATTGATTTAGAGACTGGACTTTACAACACGTATCTCGGGAACAGAACAACGAGGCTGATGCCCCTGCAAACTTGGGGTCATCGATCGAAGATGAGGAACTTAACTCGGGGACTGTCATACAACTCTGGAGGTCAGTGATCGAAAAAGGCCATGCCTAAATAAACTCTACTAGTCTGACTTGGGATTGGAGAAATAAGTACATCGAATACCTAAAGAACGGGAAGCTCCCATGAGATTCGAAGGAGTCGAGGACTTTACGCACAAAGGCAACATGGTTCACCTTGGCCGAGGATGGAACACTATTTAGGAGAATGTTCGATGGACCATTGGCGATATGTTTGGGACTAGGAGACACCGACTACATCCTACGGGAGATTCACGAAGGCACTTGTGGAAATCATTCTGGTGTCGAGTCATTAGTTCACAAAGCTATCAGAGCAGGGTATTATTTGCCCGATATGGAAAATTATACAAAAGAGTTCGTTCAAAAGTGCGACAAATGTCAAAGGTATGCACCGATGATTCACCAGCCTGGGGAGCAGCTCCACTCAGTCTTATCCCCATGGCCATTCATGAAATGAGGAATGGACATCGTCGGCCCTCTACCATCGGCCCTAGGTAAAGCTCAATTTATTTTATTTATGACTGATTTTTTTTCTAAGTGGGTTGAAGCACATGATTTTGAGAAAGTCAGAGAAAAAGAAGTCATAGACTTCATTTGGGACCACATTATATGTCGATTCGGGATGCCTGCCGAGATTGTGTGCGATAATGGAAAGCAGTTCATCAGCATCAAAATGACTAAGTTTCTCGAGGATCATAAGATTACAAGGATTCTATCAACACCATATCATCCCAGTGGGAACAGACAAGCCGAATCGACCAACAAAACCATCATTTAAAATCTTAAGAAGAGATTGACCGACGCTAAGGGAAAATGGAGAGAGATATTGCCTGAGGTTCTTTAGGCGTACCGCACGACGTCAAAAATCCAGTATGGGGGCAACACCATTCTCTTTGGTCTATGGAGCCGAAGCTCCTATCCTGGTCGAGGCTGGGGAACCTAGCCTCAGGTTTTGATATGAAACAAAAGAATCGAATTACGAGGCCATGAACACGAGCCTAGAGTTGTTGGATGAAAGACGTGGCTGCTCTCGTTCGATTGGCTGCACAAAAACAGCGGATCGAAAGGTATTATAATCGACAAGCCAATCTTTGACACTTTAAAATTGGGGACTTGGTGCTAAGGAAAGTCACCCTCAATACTCGAAATCCGAATGAAGGAAAACTGGGCCCAAATTGGGAGGGATCATATCAGGTCCTCGACGTCATCGGAAAAAGGTCCTACAAGCTCGGCATGATGAACGACGAGCAATTACCAAGCAATTGGAACGTACCACTCCTAAAATGATACTATTGCTGAGCTACAACCTTCTCCATTTTCATTTATATTTTAAATTAACCAATTTCAGGTGTTCGATCGAGGACGACGATGGATTCTTCAACACAAAGTCTTTAGGTCTGAAAGCACGTGTTGCACTCTTTTTCCCTTAGACCGGTTTTTGTCCCAAATGGGTTTTTTCGGTGAGGTTTTTAACGAGGCAACCATTGTTCGTGCTAACTTAGAGCAATTCAACAGTATCCGAGGCTTCTTTACAATCAACCTTGAATACTGGGGGGCATCACCCTCGGATGTCGATTTTTGTTGCAAGGAAATAACTTCGTGACAACAGGGTCTCGATAGAAAAATTTTGTAAGGGCCAAACGATCAATGAACTGTGCCTGTATAGATTGCTCGAGTCGTGACATCAAACATGTATGCATGTATAATAATCTATTAAGAGAATTGTTTTTCCTTGTCAAATATCTCATGCCTTAGAAAAATTTTACTTTACAATTTCGTACTCTAAATCTATTGTAAGAACGGGCCTAAGGGCTGACGATAAATGAAGTTCGAACAACTAACCCCACACTCGGGGACTACTGTCCGAAAAATAGACGAGGTTGAATTATCAAAACTTAGAGAATATAAGACCTTAAAGGCAACCCTCGATTTTAATAGGCCACAGCCACCCCATTCGGGGAGTGATACTTCGGGCAAGCTCGAAGTGAAACGGGAAATAAGCCCAAGAGGAAAATCCCAAACTAAAAAGGTTACAACCAAATTGACACGGTTCGGAGACGTTCGAATTTCGTAATAAAACAGGCCTTCGAATATTCTCACAAACCGGTTTAAAAAATCTACCATCGGCAAAATTATAAGGGTCTTCGATAATATTAAGCTTCGAAAATTCTAATGAGTTCCTTATTTCGTGCTAAGGCATTACAAAATATTACAAAGGGCTTCGATAATATCAAGACTCTAAAACCCTAACGGGTACGAAATTGTTCGAACTCACGAAGAATTCCTTATTTTGTGCTTAGGTATAACAAATTTTATAAAAAATAAATTTTTCAAGCTGAGAAGGGGAAAAAGGCATTCTTTTTACAAAGGCCACATCGGCCTAATACAAAAGCCTAAGGGCCATCTTTTGTTTTGAGTTCGAGAGATGATCCTCACTCAGTTAAAACCTAAGGGTTACCCTACTTCGAGTTCGAGCAAGCACTCACTCGGGCCTAAAAATTATACTAGTTCGATTTCGGTCAAAATTGCCTAAGCCTCGAATCTATGGATACAATTTCATATGGCATAAATAAAAAAGAAATTTCATAAGGCATAGATGAAATAAAGACAATACCGAAAGGGAAACAAAGATCCTTGTATATATATCAAAATTTATTTACAAGGGCAACATGGCCCGGTCGAGGTTATATACAAAAATGCAAAGTGAAAAAATCCTAAGTGCCTAATCTTCTCCAGGAGTAGATTCTTCACCATCGGGGTCCCCTCCGCTCTCGAACCCGCTCACGCTCCTAGAGTCATCATCATCAGAAGAGGCCAACGCCTTGGCGTCGGCTTCGAGCTCTTTAGCATTTTTTATCTCGGTAGTGAGATCGAAGCCACGAGAGTGGATCTCCTAGAGAGTATCCCTTCGATATTGGCACTTGGCATATTCGGCGACCCAATATGCTCAAACTTGAGCAGCATCGGCAAATTCCTTTGCTCGAGCTTGAGCGGTTTCAGGGTTGGATCGGTAGACGGCCACGATTGCCTTAGCATCAGCCTTGGCCGTCTTAGCCTCAGTTTTGGCCGCTGCAAGTCACGAGACCAACCGATCCTGAAGCTCCTCAATTTTCTTGGCTTGTGCCAAGTTCTCCTCTTTCATGCCCTGGAGCTGGCTTTCAGCCAAGGATAACTGAGCTCGAGCAGCCTCCTTCTCTGGGGCAAGACGGTCCATATTTTACGTCCAGGCTATGGTGTCCACCTTCACCGCATCAAACTCTCCACGGAGCTGCTCGATTATCTTGAGCTTCTATTGGACCTGTGAGATCGAATTGTTAGCCATCACTCCCGAAATGATGCCATGAGCTTCTAAGATTTTTATTACTTGCTCAGTCAGGTCACTTTGTTCTTTCTGATTCGCGGCGAGCTCGGCTCGGAGGCTCTTGGCTTCTTCTTACTTTTATTCACCGAGAAGTTTAAGGGTGTTCTTCTCCTCAGTAAGCCCTTGAATATCGGTCTCGTATCAGCTTAGTTATGCTCAAGACCTAGAAAAGGATTCATGATGAAGCACCGAGGCCTACACAGATAGAGGAAAAAGAATTAGGCAATAAGAGAAAAAACACAAGTATGATATCGACAAAAGGAGATAAGGCTTACCCGATTTAAGGCATGTTGTGCCTCATTGAAAAGACATGATTATCCCACTTCGTCCATCAGGTCTTGGTCTTCCTCCATGACCAGACCACGAAGATAAATGGCCATCCCTACGGGCGCGGCAAAAACTCGTGCATCCTCTGGGATAGAGATGACGATTGTTTGTTTGATCCCGGGGCTGACGCTAGGGGCCGGAAATTGACTGGTCAGTCTGAAACTCGAGGAAGTTCCGCCCGAGTCCTTCCTCGGTATCTCTATGTCACTCAAACCAGTGGTATCCTTGACCCCGGTGAAGTAACCACAAGAAGGATCCTCCCCTCTGTGGGCTCCTTCTGCATAAGGAGTCTTCATGGCCCGAGCCTCCCGAATCATCCCCTCGGAAAATGAAGGAAGCGACGGGGAGTCTCCGATTTCTATTACCCCAAGTGGATCTTTTGGGGCGTTCTCTTCATCACGAGGAATCTTGAGACTGACCTCCATAACATTTTTAGCCGCCTTCTTACCTCGAGGTGATGAACCTTCGGCTCCAGTTGGCTTAGGGATTCCGACTAAATTCGCCTCTTGGGCTCAGTCAGATCGAGGCAGCGTACTTTCAGCTTCGACCAATCTGGTGGCCTTTTGACCCTCAATTTTAGCTCGTACTCGAGCCACCAGATCGAAATCAACCTCCATTTCTTCTTCCTCCCTTAGGAGTTTGGCTGACCCCGCAGACAGAGGAACGTTGTTTTGTGTTGGCTTACAAACCACCCTCTTCTTAGGCTGTAGATCCTCGGAGGTCGAGGTCCTTTTTCTCCTTTACTGGCTTCGGAACGGGGAGTGGAGTTTCTTCATCGCCGGACGGGGGCCTCAAGGTCGCGTCTTTCCCAAGACCTGCAAAAGAAAGGGAAAGAAGTAAGCTCGGAAAAGCATTTTAGTAGATAACTATGTACGAGAACGAGACTTACCATGGTTTTTGGCCTCCCACCGACCGTTAGATAGATCATGCCGTGCACGCTCAGCATATGTAGAGGTCGAGGCCAGGCTCCTAACATAGCTCTAGAGGTTAGGGACAACACTGGGCATCCAAGAATCCGCTACACCAACAAAAAATGTCGATGATAAAGAATGAAGAAGCAAAAATAACAAATATAAGCTAATAGTGGAATCGTGCTTAGATTTCATATTCCACTTCTCTGGAAACGGCATGCTCTCGGCCAGAATCATGTCCGAGATCTTCACTCGGACGAACTAACCCATCCAGCCTCGATCTTTGTCCTCATCTAGGCTCGAAATTAGTGCCTTAATAGCCCGACGCTGAAGTTTTATTAGCCCATCTCGGTAGAGTCGGGGGTTGTACACACTAATAAGGTGATCAAGGGTAAAAGGGAGCCCGTCAATTTTTCTCACAAAAAATTGGAGCAGGATAACAATCCTCCAAAAAGAGGGGTGGATTTGTCCTAGGGTTTCTTGGTATTTTCGGCAAAAATCAACAGTAACTCGATCGAGGGGACCCAGCGTCAAAGGGTAAGTATAAACACTCAGAAACCCTTCCACGTGGGTAGTGATGTATTCTTCGAGGGCCGGTATCCCCACTTCCTTCCCTTTCCAGTTACAGTCTTTCTTCATTTGCCTAAGGAAGTTCTCAGATATCGAGCATATGTATCTCGATGCCGGCTCGCATCAACCAGGGACCGACGAGTTTTCTTGATCTTAAAATTAGAACTGATGACGAACTCCCTGGGAACGCACTTCTCAAGGCGTGGCTCCACCGATGTTTTCTCGTCAGCCGGCTGAGATAACAAAACGGTTTCTTTTTGTGGCACTGTCTTTGACGTTTTTGCCATTTGGTTGTGGGATTAAAGAAGAATGAAGATGATAGTATTTGGTGTTTTAAAGAGGTTAACAATGAAACTTGAAGATTTGCAGATGAAGAACTTGAAGGATGCAGAGAATTGTGAAGATTAGAACAAAAGAGATTGAAAGTAAAGTTTGAAAGAGTGGAAAAGAGGCCTATATATGGGTTTCACGGTGACGATTCAAAGTCACTAGTGGCCGACTGTCAACTGACACACATTAAAAATCTGGGGAACTGTATCGATGGGACAGTTTAGTCACCTCTGTCGCTTACGTCATGGTGATGACGTCATGACAAATTGGGGTAAAGATCGAAGACTCAATTCGTTTCTTGTCATTAATCTCCAAAAAATGAGGGGACTATCTGTATACGGTTAAAATCGAACCCACTCAATTTTACTGATTAACCGAGACCAGGGGGATGGATCGAGGATCGGCCCCGTATTATATCAGACCGAGACATGAGGATAAGGTACCGAGTTCGGTATGCGAAGTACCAGTCGAGATCGAGACCAGTGATGCTCGAGACCAAACGGGATAAATATCGTGAAAGATCGAAGATGGCATAATAACGAAAAGCCGAGATATCCGTGATTGGTCGAGGATCATAGCAGGGATTTCGGAACGGATCAAATCAAGAACGGTTATTTAGCTAATCATGTGATTTCCTTCTGCAATTAGAATTATACTATAAGTAGAATTCCTCTACTATATAAATGGGGGTTCTAATCATTTGTTACCATCTCATTCTCGTATATCAAAGCAATATAATACTCTTTCCCTTATACCCTCTTGTTCGTCAGTTTATTTCATATTTCATAACTATATTCTCACCCAGTTTGACGGCGATCTAGCTGGAGGGCTGAATTGCATTTCAGTAATGGTTTACTTTAATTTACTGTTAGTCTCTATTATTAATCATCGTATTTATTGTGTGTGTGTTTACCCTAAAATTTAGATAACAATTAAACTTATATAGTGGTTTTAAGGATATGTGATTTCACCCAATACAAATTAATAAACGAGAAGATAAATGACTGAATTAAACTATAAAATAAATCAAACCAGTATAAAATCTGAACCTCGACCTCGAATTGACGTATTCTCGAGGTGATAGTAGCACAAGAACGATAAAGATAGAACAATTCTGATGAACAGTAAGTAGGGCAATGAGCAAGAAAGAAATGGTTATATATATTTTTCTCAGTGAGAAATGATGCGTACAAATGAATTAAATTCCTATTTATATAGTAGAGGAATCCTAATTATGGTATACTTCGAATTACATAAGGAATCATATAAACAACCGATTAACCGCTATAGATTTGATCTGATCCGAGATTCACGCTACTATCCTCGACCAATAGCAGATATCTCGCCTTTTCTGTTACAAAGTTATCCCGATATTACTCGAAGTCTGTCTCTTCTGGCCTCGATTGATATCAACCTCGATCTAGAAAGAGGCTCCGATTTCAGACTCGTCGTCTGAGCTCTTCAATGCAACATCCCTGTCTCGATCAAATAGTGAAATCAGGTAACCCTAATTTCTACCATATTCAGATAGTCCCCTTGTTTCTTAGAATATAATGATAAGAAACGATTTGAGCCTCGATTTTCTTATGACCTTGGTAGACAGTGATGTCATCCTCATGATTTAAGCAGTGGAAGTGATCGAAACGTCCCTTCGTTACAGTTCCCAAACCGTTAATGCACGTCAGTGGGCGGTCGACCACTAGCACCGTTGAACCGTCACCGTAAATCTATAAATAAGGATTCTTTTGTTGAATCAAACTTTTACTTTCATCTTCATCAATTCTTCCAAGTCTTTAACTCTCTCAATCTCTTCTCTTTCATCACTCCTTAGTCCATCTCTGCTAGTTTTTCACCACCAGAACTTAATACTTTCCTCTTTTTTCTACTCGTATAAAACGTCCAAAACCATTCCACAAAGGGAGAGAGCTTAATCTTCTTCTTCACGGCCGACCGGTGATAAAACACCGGCGGAGCCGCTCCCTAGTGAGTATGTTCCTGGCCCGTGTGTTCTAAAGTGCTACTTCAAAGTCGAGAACCCTCCATCGGTCCCTAGCCGATATGAGAGAATGTATCAAGATATATCTGCTCAATAATAGTGGAATATCTCGAGGACGTAAAAAGGGATTGCAGCTGGGGGATAAAGTTGTAGAGATCACTTTTCCCGAAGAAAGCATTACTACCTATGTGGAAGGGTTTCTAACTGTTTACCCTTACCCTTTCACATTGGGTCCCCCCGACCCAGTTATCATAGACTTCTGCAAGAGATATCAAGTGACCATTGGCCATGTTCACCCTTCTTTCTGGCGCATCGTGAAAGCTGAACATGCTCAATCCTCACATGGATCCTCTTTCTTAAGATTTTTTTACGAACCTGCTTGTTGACTTCAACACCAACGGCGCATTTGGTGACATTCCAAACACGACCAGTGCGACTGTGGTAGAACTTGTGTGGAATTCCTTTGTGGATGCCTCCATTTACCTTAATATAAACATAATCTCCAATTTTGAAAATCCTCAAGTAGTTGGAAAGTGGGATGATACCCTTCTTTTTGAATGCGCGAGAGGATGAATCTCTCGCATGAGACCTCAATCCGTGGCCTGCCGGCATTTTCTTTCTCTGCTCTCGAAATGTGCTACAGATGCTTGTGGAAAAGAGAAAGATAATGTTTCGATGTCTCAGTTGCAGCAAAAGGTTGAGAAGATCGAGCTATTCCGAAAGGAAGTCGATCAAGCTGAAGCTGACTGCCATAGGTAGAAGGAAGGCATGGACCACTTTGCTGCGGGGAAAGAGAGCACATTCACTCAATTGTCATCGGCCGAAGTCCAACTTCTGAATGATAGGGAGAAGTTCTCGGTTCAGGCCAAGAGAATCGAGGAACTTGAGGCTGAATTTGTTAAAGCCATAACTGAGGACGAAAAGGAAAAGGCCCAAGTTGACAAGTCGATAGCTATATACCTGGCTGACGCCGAGGCTGCTCAAATCAACTAAGGGAGGCTACCGATCGAGCACAATGGACTACTGATCTAGATAAGTTCCAATCTCAGAGAGAGACCCCCGAGGAGATTCATGCCCGAGGCTTCGACCTTTATGAGGAGATACCTCAAGCAAAGATGCTCGAAGCTGATGCCAGATTATTGTCCTCCTCCGATGATGAAGATGACGATGAAGGCAGCAAGAGCGGGCCCGATAAAGCTGAGGGGCCCGAGGAGGAAGCTACCCCCGAGGAAGAAGTCACCCTCGAGCATAGCTAGGACTCTTATACCTTTTTTTTGTGTAGGACCCTTGTTGGTCCTTTGTAAACACTCTTGTTCAGATATATATAAAATATTTCTCTTTTGAATTTCTTCTCAGTTTTGTCTTGTGATAATTTCAACCTGCTTTATGCCTTGTAAAATTTTAACAAACTTCATAATATGTTTAAGACTTCGGATTTAGGAAATTTGACTGAAGTCACAATAACACTAATTTCATAGTTGAGTTCGAATAAAACTCGAACTCGGAGTAATATAACCCTTAGGTTTGCATTGAGAATGGATTCTCGAACTGTAGTCGAGTGAGTTTTTACTCGATCTCGAAGCAGTGAAACCCTTAGGTTTGGATTGAGGGAGAGCGTATTCTCGAACTCGAAAATGTAATGCCCCTTAGGCTCTTTGAATTGGGCCGATATGGCCTTAGAAGAATGGCTTTTCCCCTTTTCGACTCAAAGACTTTATAAAAATTTCATTATGTCTTAGCATGATTTTTTCACCCATTGGGTTTTTTGAGGTTTAACATTGGTTGAAACCCTTTTAATTTTTATGCCTTAGCACAAATTTGTATTTAAATAATTCGATACCTCTTAAGGTTTTTCGAGGGCTGATATTATCGAAGCTTTTTGATTATTTTGCCGAGGGTAGCCTTTACTTTAACCAGTTTTAAAGGAATTCGAAGGCTTGTTTTTATTGCGGGATTCGGATGTCTCCGAGTCGCGTTAGTTTGTCCATAGCCATTGGATATGCCTCTTGGGCTTATTTTCCCAACAAGTTCGAAGTGTTAGTCCTCGAGAATGGTAGTCTTGGCCTATAAATCGAGGGTTGCCTCTTTGACGTCTTATGGTTTCGAAGTTAGATAGTTCGAACATGTTAATTTTTGACGGAAGTCCCCGAGTATGGGGTTGATCGTTCGAGGTGTAGTTGTACTTGGCCCTTGAACCAGTTGTCACAAGAAATTGTAAGAATGGAGCTTGTAAAGTAGAAGTTTTTATTAAGGCACAAGATATCTAGTAAGGAAAAGTACTTCTTTGAATAATTCATACATACGTACATGTTTTTCCATTAGGGATCAAATAATCTATATGGACACTGTTCATTCGACAATTTGGCCCATTACAAAGTTTCCTATCACGACCTTATTGACGTGAAGTATTTTCCTTGAAAATATAACATCCGAAGGTGATTCTCCCCCCTCCCCAGGAAACCTCAGATACTCTGAGTCAGCATGAAAAATGGTTGCCTCGTTAAAAACCTTGCCAGAAAAACCCATTTGGGATAAAAATCGGTCGAAGGGAAAAAGAGTGTAACACGTGCTTTAAGGTCCTCATATCTTCCTCCTTGATAAGAACTTCGATACCTTCGCTCGAACACTTGAAAATAGGTTAGTATAAAATGTAAATAAAAAAGGGAGAAAGTCATACCTTAACAATAATATCGCTTGAGGAGTGAGATGTTCCAATTATTTGGTAGTTGCTCTCTGTTTATCGTGCCTAACTTGTAGGATCCTTTCCGACGATATCGAGGACTCGATATGGTCCTTCCCAATTCGGACTGAGTTTTCCTTTGTTAGGATCTCGAGCGTTGAGGGTGACTTTTCTTATAACCAAGTCCCCAATTCTAAAGTGGCGAAGGTTGGTCCTCCGATTATAGTACCTTTTGATGCGTTGTTTTTGCGCGGCCATTTGAACGAGGGCGGCTTCTCGTTTTTCATCTAGTAGCTCAAGGCTATTACTCATAGCTTCGTGATTTGATTCTTCCATTGTGTATCAAAATCTGGCGCTGGGTTCCCCGACTTCGATTGGGATCAAGGCTTCAGAACCATATACTAAGGAAAACGATGTTGCCCCTGTACTGGACTTTGATGTTGTTCGATATGCCCAAAGGACTTCAGGTAGAATTTCTCTTCATTTTCCTTTGGCATCGTTCAATATCTTCTTTAGGTTTTTAATGATGGTCTTGTTTGTCGATTCGGCCTGCCCGTTTCCGCTTGGATGATACGATGTCGATAAGATCCTTTTTATTTTGTGCTCTCCGAGAAACTTTGTTATTTTGCAGCCGATGAATTGCTTTTCTTTGTCGCATACAATTTTGGCAGGTATCCCGAATCGGCATATGATGTGATCCCAGATGAAGTCTATAACTTTTTTTCTCTGACTTTCTCCAAGGCCTGTGCTTCAATCCATTTAGAAAAATAGTCAGTCATAAATAAAATGAATTTAGCTTTACCTAGGGCCGATAGCAGAGGGCCGACGATATTCATCCCCCATTTCATAAATGGCCATGGGGATAGGAGAAGCTATTCTCCGGGCTGGTGGATCATTGGTGCATACCTTTGACACTTACCATATTTTCGAACGAATTCTTTAGTGTCCTTCTCCATACTAGCCAAATAGTATCCTGCTTTGATAATTTTGTGAACTAGTGATTCGGCACCGGAGTGGTTCCCACAAGTACCCTCGTGAACTTCTCGTAGGACATAATCGGTGTCCCCTGTTCCCAAGCATACCGCTAATGGTCCGCCGCACATCCTCCTGTACAATGTTCCATCCTCAGCCAATGTGAATCGGGCAAATTTTGTTCGTAGAGCCTCTTGATTCCTTAGGGTCCGATAGCAACTTTCCATTTTTCAAATACTCAATATATTTATTCCTCCAATCCCAGGTTAGGATTGTGGAGTTTATCTTAGCGTGACCTTCATCGATTACTGACTTTGAGAGTTGAGTGACAGTCCCCAAGTTGATTTTGTCATCCTCGACTGATGATCCCAGATTTGCAAGGGCATCGACTTCATTGTTCTTTTCTCGAGGCACATGCTGCAAAGTCCATTCTTTATCACAATGTAGTGTCACCTGTAGCTTATCCAAATACCTTTTCATTATCTCCTCTCGAACCTCGAAGGTTCTGTTTACTTGGTTTACTACCAGTAGGGAGTCACATTTGGTATCGATAACTTCCGTTCCCAAGCTTTTAGCTAGTTCGAGACCTGCAATCATGGCCTCGTACTGGGACGCATTGTTAGTCAACTTAGAAGTTTTGATAGAATGCCTAATAGTGCTACCCGTATGTGGCTTCAAAATGATGCCTAGCCCTCCCTTTCACATTTGAAGAACTGTTTGTAAAAAGCTAAGGGTCCACACCCCCGATGATGTACCCGATTTTAACAAAAGTTCCTTCTGGACTTCGGGTACGAGGGTTGGTGTGAAGTCGGCCGCGAATTCAGCTAAAATTTGAGACTTGTAGGCCGTTCGAGGTTGATATTCGATATCATACCCAATGAGCTCGATGGCCTATTTGGCCAATCGGCCCGACAATTCAGGCTTATGCAAAACATTACGAGGCGGGTAAGTGGTTAACACACATATTGAGTGACATTGAAAATATGGCTTTAGCTTCCTAGAGGCACTTATTAGAGCAAGTGCCAATTTATCTAAGTGTGGATATCGAGTTTTTTCTTCTCCCAGAGTTCGACTTGCATAATAAACAGAAAATTGTGTACCTTGCTCTTCTCGAACTAGGACACCACTTATCGCGATTTCTGAGACTACTAAGTATAAGTAGACCTTTTCATCTGCCTTTGGAGTATGAAGCAATAGCGGGCTCGAGAGGTACCGTTTTAATTCCTCTAACGCCTGCATGCATTCTGGGGTGCAGTCAAAATTGTTCTTCTTTTTGAGTAGTGAGAAGAACTTATGGCTCTGATCTGACGATCTCGAGATGAATCGACCTAAGGCAGCTATCCGCCATGTCAGCCTTTGTGCGGCTTTAATGCTGTCCACGACTGTGATGTCTTCGATGGACTTGATTTTATCGGGGTTGATCTCGATCCCCTGATTTGACACCATAAAGCCGAGGAACTTGCCTGAACCGATCTCGAAAGCACATTTCTCGGGGTTGAGGTTCATGTTGTATTTTCTCAGTATCTTGAATGTTTCCTCAAATGTGTCAAATGGTCCTCTACGCGCAGGGATTTAACTAGCATATCATCAATATACACTTCCATTGACTTACCTATTTGTTCTTCGAATATTTTATTTACTAGGCGTTGGTAGGTAGCACCTGCATTTTTTAGACCAAAAGGAAATTTGTTATAGCAATATGTTCCATACTTGCTGATGAATGAAGTCTTTTCTTGGTCTTCCGGGTTCAATTGGATTTGATTGTACCTGGAATAGGCGTCGAGGAAACTAAGGATCTCGTGGCCGGCCGTGGCATCGATCATGCGATCGATGTTAGGCAAAGGAAAAGAATCTTTGGGGCATGCCTTGTTCAAGTCCTTGTAATATACACACATCCTAAGTTTGTTCCCTTTTTTAGGGACTACGACTATATTTGATAACTATTTGGGATATTTTACTTCCCGAATGGATCCTATTTTGAGAATTTTAGTTACCTCGTCCTTGATGAATGCGTGTTTTACCTCGGGCTGGGGCCTTCTCTTTTGTTTCACTGTCCTGAACTTCGAGTCCAGACAAAATCGATGTGCTGTTATATCTGGTGGGATCCCTGTCATGACTAAGTGGGACCAAGAAAAACAATCCATGTTATCAATAAGAAACTTAATGAGTTTTTTCCTGAGCCCGGGGGTTAACCCCGTACCCAGGTATACCTTTTGCTCGGGAAGGTACTCGATCAATATAACTTGTTCCAGCTCTTCGACTGTTGATTTGGTGGCGTTGAAATATTTGAGAATAACGAAGGTTCGAGGGATCCAATAATCATCGTCTTCTTCTTCCATTCCCTGCTTCCCCGATTCAGTCGAGGCTGGTAGTTGTGGTTGCTATTTGGCCTTCTGTTTTCCTTTTACGTCTGATCCCTTTGACGTTAAAAGTGCCGACACTGGTATCACCTCATCGACCACGAATATTTCTTTTGCAGCATGCTGCTACCCATATATTGTTTTCACCACATCCAATGTTGGAAACTTTATTATTTGGTGGAGAGTCAAAGGGACTGCACTCATATTGTGAATCCAGGGCCTCCCGAGTAGGGCGTTGTACCTCACGTATCCCTTGATTACATGGAACTTGGTTTCTTGAATAGTTTCGTCCACGTTCACCGCTAAAATGATCTCTCCTTTAGTCGTTTCGCTGGCCATGTTGAAACCGTTCAGGACCCGAGCTGCGGGCACAATTTGGTCTTGTAGGCCGAGCTTCTCCACGACCCTTGATCGGATGATATTTGTCGAGCTACCTGGATCCACTAAAACACACTTAACTTGAACTTTATTCATAAATATAGAAATTACCAAAGCGTCGTTGTGGGTTGAAAAATTCCTTTTGCTTCCTCATCGTTGAACGATATGGTGCCTTCTGGCACATAATCCCGGGTCTGTTTTTCACTACTAATTAATACCTTAGTGCGTTTGAACACGGGTCCATGTGGAACATCGACCTCGCCGACGATCATACGGATTACTTGTTGTGGCTCTTCCTGTTCATTTTTCCTGTTGGCGTCCCTTTCTCTGAAATGATTCTTGGCTTGATTACTTAAGAACTCTCGAAGGTGGCCCTCGTTGAATAGACGGGCTACCTCTTCTCTTAGTTGCCTGCAATCTTCAGTTCTGCGGCCATGTGTGTCGTGATACTTACACATCAGATTAGATCATTTGTGGGAGTTGGCACGACTATTGCAATGGTGAATGCGAGGTTGGAGATGATTTGGGATGTTTAATGGTTTGAGTTATGTATGAGCTTATGAAGGATTTAGTTGAATCTTACTACGGTATTGTGACAGTGATAGCGTATGGGCATTGTGGGTTATTGTTGTTTTGATCTATGGCTTTGATCCAAGTGGGGGAGTCTGCTAATGATTAGTTGGTTGCCCGATTATGTGCTGTATTGGTTTCAGTTTGGGGATATTTGGGAGAGTATTTAGCGGCTTATGAGCTTTAGACTGTATGGTCTTATGCTTGGGTCTCGTGTGGTGAGTCTAGGTTGAGAATTGCAGTATTATGACAAGGAGAATTATCAATTCGAGGGTAAGTCAGAAGGAACTTGGATAAATAGGACAACTTTGTAGTGGGTCGGATCGGCATGGTAAAGGATATGATTAGTTCTTTGGGTGCTTATGAGGCAATGGGTTTCTAAATGTATTTCCTAGCAATGCTGTTGGGTGTTGATGACCCGCATAACGTGGTTGAGTTAGAAGAATTCAGTTCTGACGGTTTGGTGTTGTGCAAATGGGGTTTGAATGGTTCCTGATGGTTCCTACCACGGTTAGAGATGTGTATTCTACTGGCATGAGGAGCATGAGAGGTATAGTGATTTTGCTTCTAGGTGGGATCAAATGTAAGTTCTTGGCTAGTTGGGTGCGTAGTTGTTTGTGGCTCGGAAGGGGTTATGAAGTTTCCATATTTATCATAGGACGTCATGGTGTATGCGGTACGTTGTGTAGAGTCGATATTTGCATGTGTGAGTTCACGGTTCAGTTTTGGAAGGAAGGTCAAAATTCTTAGGCGGCATTGGCAGTTTCAGATGACTAAGTAAATGATATCTACTGGTGGCTTGAAGTATTTCATGTGGACTAGTGTTTTAATGGGATCATTCAGTGTAGCGGAGTTATGTAGGGGCATGAACTTTGGTATTGGATTCGTGTGTTTTGATTTCTATGATGTGTGCTAGGATTTTAGCATGATGTTGTGAGGGTAATTGTTAATGGAAGGATAGTCCTCTCGTGTGAGTCTTTTATATAATTTGATTACGTTGGGATGTTTTTGTTGAGTGCACGAGTGGCACAGGTTATGGCTTCGAATTGTATTGATGTATCATGTCATCAGAGTGGTCGTGTTGGATGAGAAGAGGTCATTGGACCTAGAATGAATATTTTCAGAATTGTCTACATCATAGTTGGAAGGATAAATATCGGGAGTCGGCTTAGAAATTTGCTATAATTCCTATTTGGGAAGGGGGAGCTTCATGTCTGACTGATCAGACGAATGATTGTTAGTTTCTACGTGTTTCTGTCATCATCGACAGTATATGAAAGTGTTAGAGCGAGGTATTTATTGATAAGAGGTTATGTACCGGTATTGGGTTGCTCTAAGCAGCTATTGTGATTAGGAGTTATCGCTATGAGTGTTTGAGTCACGCGGTGTATTATGTGATTTTATCTGGGGTGCGTATATGGCTTGATCCAGAATGTGCAGACTTATTCAGTTTGTAGTTTTGAAATTTTGATCTAGTAAATTATTTCAGAAGTGGAAAGATTGGTTCTAAGGTTTATAGGTCAGGTCGGATTTCGAAATTTCGACTGTGTTGTGCTATTGGACCTATACGGGATAGGGTGACGTGGGATCACCCCCGAGTATGTGCATGGTAGGCTACGCGGTAGTTTGATGGTGTTGGAGGACAACTCCTGGCACGTTCTAGGACGAACGTATGTTTAAGTGGGGGAGGATGTAACGACCCGGCCGGTCGTTCCAAGAGTTTAGCTCGTTTCCCCTATTTCTGCTTCCTTGCTTGTGTGGTTCATCTCTTTTGTGTGGCGTTGGGTTGGTTGACTCGGGTTCAGAGTGGTCATGGTGAGAAATGAGACACTTAGTCTATTAAGTTGGCCTTATAGTTAGAAAAGTCAACCGAAAGTTGACTATTGGGTAAACAACCTCGGAATGTGGATTTTATAGCTTGCTTCGTCAGGTGATTTGGGACTTAGGAGTGTGTTCGGAATGAAGTTTTGATGTCCGGTGTAGAATTAGGCTTGAATTGGCAAAAGTTAGTTTTTGGTGATTTCCGGTCGACAGGGAAAAACATGCTATCGGGGTCGGAATAAAATTCCGGAAGTTGGAGTAGGTTCGTAATGTCATTTTGGATATGTGTGCAAATTTTCAGGTCAATCGAATGTGTTTTGGATGGTTTCGGCATCCTTGGTGAAATTTAGACTTTCAAAGTTCATAGGCTTGAATTTGAGGTGATTTTAGTGTTTTTGCGTTGTTTTTGGTGTTTCGAAGGCTCGACTAAGTTTGAATGAGGTTATGGGAATTGTTGGTATCCTTGGTTGGGGTCCTGATGGGCTCAGGTTGATTTCGGATAGCCTTCGGGGAGTTTGAAGTTGGAGAAATGCAGCAGAAATTGTTGTCCTTCTGGTGTGGCCGCACCTGCGGAAGGGAAGTCGCAGGTGCGATGGCCGCAGGTGAGGACAAGGAGCGCAGGTTCGGAGCTCGTTCAAGCTGGAGAAGATCGTAGGTGCGAGACTTGGACCGCACCTGCGGAGCCGCAAGTGCGGAGGATTTTGTCGCAGGTGTGGAAATGGCCCTTTAAGTGAATTCTCGTAGGTGCGCACCTGGGACCGCAGGTGCGGGTCCGCAGATGCGGTCATCGCTGGGCAGAACATATAAAAAGGGCCCTTAGCAAATTTTGGTCATTCTTTCACCATTCTTATTCGGATTTGAAGCTTTTGAAGGGTTTTTGAAGAGGGAAATCGATAGCTCTTCATTGAGGTAAGGATTTTGGACTTAAAACTTGTTTATATGTGATTAAAGGTCTGATTAATGGCGAAAATTGGGGAAAACCAGTGCTAAAAATGGATAATTAGGGCTTGTGATTTAGAGACCTTAAAATGAGAATTTGAGGGGTCATTTGGACTCCGATTTCAGTGTTCTTGGTATGTATAGACTCGTGGGAGAATTGAGGATTCTTGTGGTGTAAATTTCATCGAGTTCCGAGACGTGGGCCCAGGGGTCGGGTTTGACCAATTTCGGGATTTTTGGGTAAATTTGGTAATTTTCGAATGGGTTTCATTCCTTGGCATATTATAATGATATGAATGTGATTTTTGGTAGATTTGGAGCACTCGGAGGCCCAGTCTAGATGAAAAGGCATTGAGGGCTAGGTTTTTAGCTGATTTTGAGGTAAGTAACGTTTCCAAACTTGGTTCTGAGTGTTCGAAACCCTGAACTACTTGTTATTCGATTAGAATTGGTGATGCACATGACAAGTGACGGGCGTGCACTGTGAGACTTGTGACCTGGGTCATCCCATGGCACCGCTTAGTGATAATTCCCTAATGATATTTGTGCTTCTATTAATGTGGTAATTGTGAACATGTTAGAAATCATGTTAAGTATAAATGCTAGGCTTCACGCCGAAAATGCTGAGATCCGAGTGGTCGTATATTACTGTCTCATTTGTGATTTACTTAATTCCATATACTCAGTCCTGTTATAGCATATCACTTCATACCTCAGTCTCAGTATTGTTAATTATATGCATACTTATCATTGTTTTGGGCTGATGGATGCATCTGTGATCCATGTGAGTGATACTGGAGAGTAGAAGTGGCAAACGGGCGGGTCGGATATGGTTCAAGTCGAAACGGGTAATGGAAAAAATGGGTAAATTATCCGACCCGACCCATATTTAACACGGGTAATAAACGGCTTAACCGACGGATAAAATGAGTAACCGTATTATCCATTCATGACTTCGTACTAGCCTCAAGCTCTAATATAAATTTGTTGCCCCTTGCAACAGAAGAACATTACTGAAATAATTTTTCAATAATTGTATTATCCATATTTTACCCATTGATTACCTATTTGATTACTCATTTTTCTAATGGATAATATGGGTAGTTATCCATATTCGACCTAGTTTTAAAAAGTTAGTTATCCGACCCATTTTTAATGGGTTGGGTTGGGTGGATAACTATTATTTTTAACCATCTTGCCAGGTCTACTGGAGAGTAATGATTGAGTGAGGCCGAGAGCCTGTTATTGAGATAGTTATGAGATCGGACTGCACACCGCAACGATACTTAAATCATGCCTTCGTTGGCTTGATATGGCGCTTGGGCCACTAGGGCCCCTCCTGAGTCTTTACACCCCCAGTGAGCACATTGATGATGAGGGATGGATCTTCCCTGGACATGGATCTTATCTGAAGCTGATGTTGTGTGAGGGATGGATCTTCCCCGGACATGGATCTTGTCCGAAGCTGATGTTATGTGAGGGATGGATCTTCCCTGGACATGGATCTTGTCCGAAACTGATGTTATGTGAGGGATGGATCTTCCTTGGACATGGATATTGTCCGAGTGTTGTATTCCGGAGATAGATCTTCTCCGTGGGACTGGACTGGCCTTTTCCTCAGTACGGACTACGGTCACCGGTGTTTATGCATATTCCGGGATGGAACTTCCCTGGGCCTGAGAGCCATATATAGTACTGGGTGGACTTCTGTGGGGGAGTTGTGAGCACTATGTGCATTTTCACATTGTGATATGTTGGCATGCAGAGCATATTGAGGTATATCTAGCATATTCTGTTGTTATTTTCTGATACTATGAACATGCCTAAATTTTGTATGCTGATGATTTAATTATTGAGGTTTTGTCCGTCACTACCTCTCAACCTATAGTTTGGGTTCGTTACTTCTGATTTGGTGTACTCATGTTTCCCCCTACACCTCGTGTACAGATCCAGGTACACCGGGACCCGGTAGTGGATACTGAGCAGCTGTTAGAGTTTCATTGGAATCGTCGAGGTAGCAGCTGGCGATCGCGACCTCGTCTTCTCTTTCTTATTCTACCTGTTGTTCTTTGTTTTGAGACTATTTTGTCCATTTATCTTTTCCCTTACTTTATGTTATAGTAGCTCATGACTGAGTGACACCGGATCCGGGGTTGGAGATTTTGAATTTTGTTTCAAATATTGTTTCAAAACTTCAGATTATTAGTATTATCAATATTTTCGTTTAAAAATTATATTTTTACTGGAAATTGAATTTAGCTTAGATAAAGTGAGCGACTTGCCTGGTTCTACGACAGGCGCCATCACGACTCCGAAATCAGGTCTTGACAGATCGGTCTATATGGGCCTGGGCCATCTAGTATCTTTGATTCTCCAGTTGCCGATACAGTACCTGATGCGTCTACAGTAAAGTTATACTCTGACAATCGAGGTGCCTCTGTGGGATGGACATGCTTATCAAAACCATTTTTGCTCATAAGTCCCCGAGAACACTGCCCTCGATCACCTCTTCGATCATTTCGGGTGGAATTGCGCCCAGGACCGCCGTTCCTGCGATCTGCGATGTATGGTTGATATCAGTCTTTGTTTGACCGAGGTTCCCTATCGATGTCCCTCTGATTTCTGGTTGCGGACCTGTTCGGATATACTGAACTGGAAGGAGTTCTTAATTAGTCATCCTCGACCTTGATCTTCGATTGGTACCGATTATGTACATCGGCCCAAGTCACTGCGGGATATTCGATCAAATTTTGCTTCATTCGTTCATTCAACCCCTAAGTGAAAGCTTGAACAGCCCAATCATCTGTGACTGGTGGCAACTCCATACGTTCCATTTGAAATCGAGACACGAACTTCCTTAGCATTTCATTATCCTTCTGTTTTACTTTGAAAATGTCTGATTTCCTCGTCGCAACCTTTATGGCCCCAGCATGTGCCTTTACGAAAGAATCTGCTAACATGGAAAATGAGTCGATGGAATTTGGTGGCAGATTGTGGTACCAAATTATTGCTCCCTTCGATAGAGTCTCTCCGAACTTCTTTAACAGAACAAATTCGATCTCGTCATCTTCCAAATCGTTACCTTTGATGGCACATGTATAGGAGATGGCATACTCGTTGAGATCAGTGGTCCCATTGTACTTAGGTATATCCGGCATACGAAAGTTTTTGGGAATGGGCTTTGGAGCCGCACTTGGAGGAAACGGTTCTATATAAATTTCTTCGAATCCATTCCTTTCAAAATTGACGATGCCCCCTGTATCTGGTCAACTCGGGAATTGTACGTTTCCACTTTCTTATCATTTGCCTCAATTTTCTTCTATCCCGACTCAATTCGTTTGGTGAGCTCCTCGAGCATCTTCATTATTGTGGGGTCAGTCCCCGATTCATTGGCATTCGACCTTTCTGGTATTGGCTCAGTTCGGTGTGCGACTTCCGATTCGACCCCACTCGGAGTTCGATGTTGATTCTGTAGTTGTGCAATGGCGGCTTGTTGAGCATGTAACATTTCAAATATCACTTGGAGACTGGATCCTCCATCTCTTCCGCCATGTGCACCTTGGCCACCAGATCAGCCTTCTTTGCGTACACTCCCTTCGGGGTCTGCGCCCAGATCCGCATTCAAAGCGATGTGTGAACTGACGTCGACTGGGTTGGCAACCGGTGCTCCCTCGAGATTAGCTTGAGGCATCTCGACCCCTGGAGAAATTACATTGTCATTTTTCCCGTGAAATCCGAGGCCATTATCACCATGTGTGGGTGCAGTTTGTGAGTTTGACATGTTTTTAACCTGAAAGAAAAAAATACTTGACAAGAACAAGAGTGAAATAGTGTATGTTATCGGAATCAGTATTGAATAATCACTATTATCCTTAGCCTCATGGTGGACGCCAAACTGTTTACCCTAAAATTTAGATAACAACTAAACTTATATAGTGATTTTAAGGATATGCGATTTCACCCAATACCAATTAATAACCGAGAAGATAAATGACCGAATTAAACTATAAATAAATCAAACCAGTATACAATCTGAACCTCGAATTGATGTATTCTCGAGGTGATAGTAGCACAAGAACGATAAAGATAGAACAATTCTGATGAACAATAAGTAAAGCAATGAGCAATAAAGAAATGATTGTATATATTTTCTCAGTGAGCAATGATGCGTACAAATGAATGAAATTCCTCTTTATAGAGTAGAAGAATCCTAATTATGGTATACTTCTAATTAAGAAGGAAATCATATAAACAACTGATTAACCGCTATAAATTTGATCCGTTCCGAGATTCACGCCACGATCCTCGATCAATCGCGGATATCTCACATTTTTCGTTACAAAGCTATCCCGATATTACTCGAAGTCTGTCTCTTATGGCCTCGATTGATATCAACCTCAATCTAGAAAGAGGCTCCGATTTCGGACTCGTCATCTCAGCTCTTCAATGCAACATCCCAATTTCGATCAAACAGTGAAATCGAATAACTCCCATTTCTACCGTATACAGTGTGACCAATAATAATTTGTGATTAAATAGGAACTTTTCATATGATCATTTTTGTTCTTAAAACCACTTATGGGAACTTTTCATATGAACTTTTAATGTGATTAAATAGGAACTTTTCATGTATTCTTAAAATTATTTATAAGTTTAATTATTCTTCGATTTTAAGGGTAAATAATTTGTGATGGAATAGGAACTTTTCGTATGATCATTTTTGATTGTGTGAGCTAAGGAGAACGCTTTTAATTTTATCCGTTTACTTTTTACTACTCAAATATTTGAATATTTTCGAAAGTTTGTGCGCACTTAAATATGTACTATAATGTCTTTAGGCAAGGTCCTCTTTCGAATTTTTTTTCTTTGACCAAATAATTTGATTACTTCTAATTATAGAAAACTTCAATCTTCTTTGCTCCCATCGATTAGGAATAAACAAACAAATATAGCAACGATTAGGTACGACTGTACACCGACCAATCAAACAGCTCATGCAAGACCATTATGTTTGTAAAAATAGGAATTTCTTGGAAGGGCTGGAATTCACTTTTCTTTATAATATCTAAACTCCCTTTTGATTTTTTTTTTTTTGTGGATGGAAAAAATACTATAAGATGAAGGACTAATTAAAACAGCAGATACAATAATATTAACAATGAAAGAAGAGAACCAGAAAGAAGACAGAATTCTTCAATCAAATAATTGCGTAGAGTATAACAATATTTTTTGTAGAGCATGATGAAGAAGTAGTTTTTTTGTATTAACGATAGTTTTTTTATTATTGGTCATGTCATAACAGTTATTATTTTTCATCCCCTAAGAATATATGCGTTACTAATGACTACATAAATAAACTCTATACACTATTAATTTTTGTACTACTTGTATTGCATTGTTATTTCATAACAATATTTGTTTTGATTGTTTATTAAATTTTGTTGTATTGTATTGTTAAATTCATTATTTCGGAACAATAAAAGGTTTTATTTTTTAAAACAATCGATTTGTTGTGGTCGGATTGTTTCCTATTTTTTTTCCAATAATGCCATAACTTATTACTTCATAATTCTATTTTAGCTTTTACCTTTTTCTTTTAGATTTTAACTCCATATCTCCAATCTATAACTTACTTTGTTAGTCCCTTTTTTTCCGGAACTTCGCCACTTCCAACTCCTACCTAAAAGATATAGGTTTTGCCCTTTTTTTTATTTAGTTTTTTCTCCTAATGTGATTTTAACTCCAATTCTTTATTCGCCCAATTCTCGTTCTTTTCTTTATCATAGTTCTTTATTTTTTTTCTAATGATAATTAAAGACATATATATATATATATATATATATATATATATATATATATTCTTAAATTATTTTTATGTATAATTCTTGATAAATTTAATATTTAAACAATTGAGGATATTTTAGTAAACTTATCAGTTACAGTACTGTACGATACAATCAAACCAAACAACAAAATATTATTAACAACAATAAATAATACAATCTATTCAAATATTGTAATCGTAAAATGATTAATACAATACAATACATTATAAAACGATGGGTAATAACCATCCAAACAAGCTGTTAATGATCAATGAAGTTGGAATAGACTATAAATTAGATCTTGATAGAAGAACATATCTGATGACTAAAGAAATTTAGCTCCTGTTTAGACATAGATATTTTATATTTTTTTAAAAAATTTAAAAACATTATTATTTCATGTAATTTGATAAGTTTTTGAAGAAAAACTTTTGAAGAAAATCTTTTTTCTACTAACAAAATTTCAAATTTTTAAGTATATATATATGTTTAAACACAATTTTAATTCCCAAAAGCTCTTTTTCATATAACTCTAAAAACTCTTCTATTCAAGTTTTAACGAAATGTATGTTCAAATGATAACTTACCCATTTGGACATAGATTTTCAAATATTTTTTAAAAAAGCTGATTTGGACAAAGTTTGATGTGAGCTCGAAAATGTACATAAATGTTAGATCAAGTTTTGACATGTTAAAAAGTCTCATTTTTTTGTTTTTCCCAACTAAAAGTCCCAAATAATCATGATTTGGTCCAAAAAAAAAAAAGGTTTAAAGCTACATTTGAAATTTAATTTTCAAAATTTCCGAAAAACTAAAAATTAATTTTAAAATAAATACATATATTTAATTTATGTAAAAAAAATCTTCCAAAGCGAAACGCCTGACCACATGAAAAGACAAGTCCAAAATTAAATGATAGAGTATATTTTGTGTTACGTTAGACATATGAGTTAGGAAAAAAAAGGGTAAAAGGTGATACAATGGTCAAAAGTTCAATAACTCCAGACATTAATTACCCTTTGTGTATTCCTGTTGGTGTACAGTGTCTTCCACCTCCCCCGTTGTTCAGTTCAGTGCGCTCCAGTAGGTATGAATGACTGCTCATCTTTCTTTTTTTTCAGACCCTTTTCTTTTCCCCTTTTGCAGTATATGATCTGATAACACATGAACTCACTTTTTCAGTGTGTTTTTATGGTTGGAGTATATAGTTTTTATTTTCTACTCTTTTCTTTCTGCGTCTATATGATATAGTATGGAAGATTTTGTTGACAAATTAGAGTCGCTTTCTAATCCCTCACTCTCATGGCGAAAGCGACCCTTCATTTCCCCCTTTTGTGTATTTATACACTCTCTTCTCTTCCTTATTTAGTGCAACTCCCTTTTTTTATCCCTTCAAATTAATCTTTTTCATTTCCCCTTTCTTTCTCTTTTATTAATCTGTTCTTCTTTTGTTTTGTTCTCATATATACTTCTATTTTTTGTTGTGGAAGTGAAGTGACATTCAGAAAACACTTGAAATAAATGGGAAAATGATAGCTCACTAAGCATTATTGGAGACTTAGGGTTTTCATTATTGAGCAGATAAGTGTAGTTTCAGATTGTTCTTCGATCTATTTTCTTTTAATTAGCTGCTTAACATTCATTTGTTCCTATTTATTTCTGTCCAAGCTGGTTCATCCAATGCTAATAATGCTGTTTTCTAGGTTTTCCCCCCAGATTACTTATCTAAGATCCTGTTCATTTCAGATTGAAGCACCATTATGATTCTCAAATAATTATTTTTTTCCCTTTCTCTCTATTTTGTTATTAGAACCACCGTTACTCATTAAAATAACATCTTTTTTTTCGTTGGTTGATTTCTTGAAGTTTGGTATCTGTTGTAGGGTTTGTTTTAAGAGTTGACTCTGCCCAGTTAACAGATTGCATTTGTGTTGTGATTTTTGTTTTCTATCTTTTGAAATGGTTACTATAGGACTTTGCTTTTTTTTTTTCTTTTTCTGTAGTGCTTTTGAACCCATGGTAAATGTCTTTGACATGTTTAATTTTTTGTTTTTTCAAAGAAAAATAGCCACTTTGAGTATCATCTGAGGTTTCAGATGTCATATGGTATTAAAACTGATGACTTTGGTTTGACATCAATAGAGACCGGAAAAGGACTACTGCTACTTTTCTTACTTTTGTGATTCATAATCCCTCTCATGAGACTTAGGATTTGCCTGGGAATTTGGGTAGTTGTTTTTTGCTGTACCTATGTTAACTCTTATATATCAAATTAACCCAATAATGAGAAATATAAATCTCCATTTTTATGTGGAAAATTTCAAGTTCACTGTTAATAGGTTACTAAGAATGTATTTTAGTTCCCAGCTCTTAAGTCTTCAGCTATTATTCAAACATGATTTAGGTTCTGTCCGTTGCATTTGCATTTCATTTTCTTTCTAAAGTTAAATGCAGACTGTTTTGCTTCTGTAAAGTGAAAATCGGGTCAAAGTTCTATCCTTTTACTCTCCGCAATTTGATTATGAGACATCATGGTGAATTGCCAGGTATTACTGCATACTTGTCATAGTGATTGAGTTTATGATATGTCACAATTTATCCTTTTTTCCCAGTTGAATATAAGCTGTATAAAAGTTAAATGTTGGTACATCAAGTTCTTTTATTTAAGCCTCTTCAGCTCATGTTTTTATGTATGATTTGGTGAATGCTGTTATTCAGTTGAAGAACTTGGTTATTACTGGACTTGTAATAGTTTTGTGCATTAAGGAATGGCCTAAGAGAGCTTCCTTCAGCCCACTCATGGAGGAGAACTGGGGTTGAATTAGCTGCCGACTCATTCATCCAACCACTCAGTAGAAAGAGATATATTTTGTGCTACTGTGATTGAGTGAATGATGCGGGAGATAGTTTTCTATTCCTCTCTTTCCTTGCTTGGACTGAAGGGAGCTCCTTTTTTCCATTTTCTTCATTTTCATCTCTTCTTATAGCCTTGTACTAGTTCTCAAACAATAAAAACCTAATTTTCAAAAGAGCTCTCTCATTCCCTTCTTCCCTCTGATAATCCAGCTGCCTGAACCCTTACCATTATGTTTCGTCTTGGGTTATAACACATTGTGGAGTTTTGCAAGATAAGATTTCAGGCACTTCTGCTTTAAATTTTCCTTTGATAGTCTCTAGCATCTTAACTAGTAGTAAATGTTACAATAAATATGCGATGACAATTCTACTTCTGTTTCATTCAGATATAACTCCAAGAGTTATGAATTGCCATGTTTTCCATTTTCACTAGGCAGTTGGCCCTTTGTCAGCACCCCCGGTCTCCACCACCATCATCGGTTAGGCATACTTCTCCGGATACTTCCAAATATCAGAGACCAGTCCATATGGCTGTATTATCATGTTTTTGTACAGTTATATTGACATTTATATCATCTGTTTACTGTCTCAGCTATGCATGCATTATGTTTATGTGTTCTGTCTAAACTGATTGGAACTGGAACATAGATCCACCTACCTAGTTGCTGTAGAAAGCTCCTTTTCCGCTACAGAGATGATTTTGAAGTTCCCGTTTCTCTTACATAAGTTAAGTCTATACTCTTTAAAGAGATACTATACATGACCATTACAAAATGAACCGACAACTTTCTTGCAGTTTCTGATTTGGGGAATTACAAATGCATATACTCCTACAATTTTTTTGATCAGTTAAAGAAAAACATATGGAAAAAACAGTATATGCATTTGTAAATGCTTGTTCCCCAAAACAGAATGCATATATAGTAGTATCACACGTATGTCAGTTTAAGCTGAGGTGAAAGCAGCTTCTTGCCCTTAAAAATTTTCAAATATTTTGCATGGCTCTGAGACTGAAGACAGCAAAACGTGATGAGCACCATGTTTTTCTCCCTTTTCCAAGGGCAAACTTGTAATGAAGATTACATCATTGAAATCCATTGGCTCCTTTTTTAAATGGCAAGTAGTTTGTGGAAAGTACAATTTCTAATGTTATATATGTATTAATGAAATGTTTTAGTCCTTTTCCCTTGAACACTTGTACTATATTAATACGCTGATAACTAGGTCATGTTGTGTAATCTGACAATGTTAAATGATATAGACTTGGCACCAATTGATTTTGCCAATTATGGAGGGGGGGACCTCATGGTCCAAATCCTGATTAAGGTAATTAGCTTTAGTTTGAGATAATTTTGCATCATTCTATTGTGTTTTTATAAGGTTGTGTCCGGCATAATTTGTCTAGGAAGTACCAATAGATTCTGTCTGTAGTGTGGTCCCCTACCTTTTTGGCATGCTGTTTTGATGCCTTCATTTTTGCTTTCTTTTGTATGCATTCTAAAACCTATTCTGTATTATAATATAATATGATGCATTATTGATCTCTCCTGTTCTCAGAGGAAGCCTATTAGGTGTTCTTTTAATTTACTATTATTATTTTTCATTGCCCTATCCTACATCCTGAAGGGTTCACAGCTTGCTTGTGTTCAAGGTTTAGTACAAAAGAAGCTTGGAGGAAGAAAGGTGAGGAGCTGAAAGAGAAAGATATAGAGATGGACTGAGAAGCTGCACTTGCTGTAATTCTGGTGGTCAGGGGCGGAGCTAGTGTGTTTTATTACGGATTCGGTAAACGTTATACGTGTATTAAAAATTTAACTTAATATATATAAATAATTTATCCAGAACTTATTAAACTCCTTTTATTTTAGAACTTAGAATCCATGAACTCAAAATGTTGGCTGTGTGTGTAAAAAGAGATAACAGCAGTAGAAATTTTTTTGGGCCAATGTTGAGCCAGCACTCCATTAGGTTCTGCTTAAGGTTGAGTGGTCCCTCCCCAACTCCACTTCTATTCCCATGCTCCTCTCCTGCACTAACTTCAAAACAATGTATTGACATTTCAAGAATTTGTTGTGGTCTTGTGGTGAAGTTAATATTCTGTGAAGTTTGTTTGGTTATTCATGCTTTGAGTTTCAATCTGTTACTTATGGTAATTTGTGTTTCATCTTACTGTTTATACAAGGGAGAGACGCATATTGCTGCAGTTAGGTAATTTGTTCAAAAGTTGTTAATCAGAAAAAAAATGTTCTAAACTATGTTAACTTTAATGGATGCTCCAAGGGACATTGATACTAATAACTTTCAAAGATAAAGATGGCGCATGCACGAAAAAGATGAAGCAAACGGTCCCTTGGAGTATAAAAAGGGTGCACTTGTAAAAGAGATTGTCAATAGCTTGCTACTTTAGATGTAAGAAGAATAATATTTTCAATTCTTCACCATATTTACGTAGCTAAGTGCAATAATGAATAAAATTAGGCTTAAAGTCTTGACTCTGCGTTGTACTTGGGGAAAAAAACGTGTCGCTTGCAGACTATGGCCCCTTTTAATTGGATTAGACAACTCTTTGGAAAAGCTCTCCAAAAACAAAAAAGATATATAAGTGAGTGATTTGGCTCGTTTCATACAACTTTAAAAATAGCAAGTTGGTGTATACCAAACTTAAAATAGTACTAATAATACAATAATTAGTGTACTCCCCCTTATTAATTTGTTTTTTCCTCTTCAAACGTCAAAAGATAATGTCAATAAACATAACCGTGTTAAGGGGGTTATAAATTGTTTTCATTTATCTTTATCAGCCATGAAAAATAAACTCAGTATTACTCAAGTATTTTATTTTTTGCGTACGTGACCATGAGAAAACAACAACAATCAGTTCGTCTGTTCTTTTTTCGTCCTACCTTTTCTATATAGCTTTTGTAACCACCTTTGACCAACACTATTTTTCTATTTCTCCTTAATTTGTAAGTAATCTGTAGATTAAAATTAGGGCAAGTTGCACATTTGATTGGTCGGTCAAAAATAATTACATTCATTAGCCAATATACAAAGATATACATTGATTATGTACTCCCTCTGTTCCAATTTATGTGAACCTATTTTTTTTTTTCCGGTCCATTCATCTTTCTAAATTTGGTAACAGTTTAGCTTAAACTGACAATTCTATTAGGACCACAAATTTCAAAAGTTTTTATTTTTCTTAAACTCCATGCCCAGTCAAACAAGTTCACATAAATTGGAATGGAGAGAATATATTTTCGTTTATAAATATTCACTAACATATAATATACAAAAATATGTATTTTGTTGGCTATTATTTTTTGGAGTGATTACATCAATTTCGGTCTACAGGAGAAAAGTGGGAAATCGGCCCGGGCGGCTCAGCCGTAGTGACACAATGTGTAAGTATTTAGGGTGCGTTTGGTACGAATGCAAATATTTTCGGAAAATGTTTGTCAATTTTCTCATGTTTGGTTGACTTAAATGTTTTGGAAAATATTTTTCTTATGAACTCATTTTCCTCCAATTGGAGGAAAATATTTTCTTTATCAAGAGAAGTGAACACATTTTTCAAAACTCCTGCTCAACCTTCCCCATTCTATTCCCCACCCTCACCAACCCCCATCCAATACCCCCACACCTACCCACCTAACCCTACCCCACGCCTATCCACCCCACCCCTCTCCCCAAAAAGCTTTTCTTTTCTTTCAAATTTCGATTTTTTATCTGTCACCACCCACCCTATTACCCTCCCCGCAAAAAAATATTTTTTTTACTTTGCTTTTTGTAGTTTTTAAATTTCTATTTTTTTTGTTTTTTCTGCACCATCCTCCGCACAAAAATATTTTTTTTTTTGTAATTTCAAATTTTTATTTTTTTATTTTTCTGCACACCCCCCCCCCCC